>JAGDQP010035076.1:0-19769 GCA_022664845.1 Lepisma saccharinum | reverse complement strand
ATCTCTAAACCTACATAGTCGGTTGTGAAAGTAAAAAGAGTATTATAACTGATGCGCCTCTATAACGATACAGTAGGATTTGTACTTACGCTAGTAAGTATCTCTATGTATTAATATATCCAAATGTAGCTGATGCACACATAATAATTTGCACTTACGTAGGTTAATATTCATATACGTCAAGACTTTAATTGGATTTTATCATTACCCTCTATGACGGTAAGTATTATATTAAAAAAATATATCCCAATTAATATACTGAAATATCTTGGTTGTGTTTTATTATCACTCCCTGTATCACAATAATATTTAGTACACTATGATACTGTTGGATATAGCATCTCCCACTTGTTTCTTCAATATGCAAAACAAGAATACAAAGATTACAGCTGAACAAATGTATGATTAAAATGGGAGTTCAACTACAATTTCTCTGAGATGACAATCACTGATTACTACCATACAGAATGACAGTATGTGTTTCAATTCACTGACAACTGTAAAATATGAACCTTAGTGAGAATGGATATAGAAGAAAACAAAGTATCAGCTTGTACACGAGTAACTGAACTAAAATAGCACAACACTGTACGTTCGTATATTTGAACGATAAATGGACCAAATTATATTTATTCAATGGTGATTTTACCACTTGTTCGTATACTTAAACGTTAAATGGACCAAATAATACTAATTCAATGGTGAATCAAACACTCTTTCGTATATTTGAACGTTAATTTGACCAAATGATAAAAAAATGACGTTAATTTAATTGTGAGTATAAATTAATGGATATAAATTACTGAAAAATCTATGATGCAAACTTTTGAAATACTAGTGAAATATTAGATCATTCACAACCTTTATTATTTAATATTAATTCAAATCAACTAGAAATTTAACGACAATGAACTTTCACCAAGTGCTTCAGTTTGACAACAGACGAGTTCACTCAAATATTGAATAAACAAGACCAATATCATTAATCACCGAGCTATAACGAAAACTTCTAATTGAAAGTTAATATACTACTGTGATGATTCAAAGGAAATTTTCTCAGTAGGAATGCGACTAACAACACTGATTAAAATAGGAACTGAAATCTCTCCCTAAAAGTGTCACTACATCAACTGAGCAAATTATTGAAATTCCTGAATATGACTAACCACTAGATATCTCGATTTCAAGCTAATTATGACAATACACACCGATATGATGACAACATTACATTTATAAGTGCACTTTTACACAACATCGTAACGCTCTGTGGTAGGTAGAGCAATGCTACAGGGGATATTTGGATTTTATGCCCTTAACCAATTTTATTATAAAACTGTGCACATAACAAATTAACATATTAGCTTCCGGTACTGGACTTATAGGATTAATAAAAGAGTCTCCGGTGGGATACTTTTGATCCATTAAGAAAGATGAAATAGTCAATTAACACAGATATGATCCAATCTCTTGGAGTGATATCGAAGTTCCAGTTTGCTGAGAGTTTGGGTATTGAAACTAACCTCGTCGCAGGTCAGTTTAGGAGAATCACACCAACCCGTTGCAGTTTGAAAGCTCGTTTTTAGGTTAGGAGTTCCTACCCAGTTGCAGGTAGGAAGAAAGGAAGGTATTGTGATCACTCCTGTCCCAGAGTGATAGAGTATCCCTACTCTTTTTATACCGTTCAGGGCCACCTGAAGGTTGCTGACACTGCCTTCCTTTCTGACGTAGGTCTTCTCCTCTTGTCGGCATCGTCTGCTTTTGTTCTGTCACGTGTTGTGTGTACTATGATAGTACGTTGAGGAAGCCATGATATTTGTTTAGGTTGAGGAAGCCATGTGCTTTTCTCATTGCATAACACCTCACATCGTTACAATATTGGTTCATAAAAATTTAACAATAATACGCATCTAAAGTACACCAAATAACACTGATGAGTTCTGTACTCTTATATTTTACAATATTGCATATGTGCTTAACATGCATGTACTAACATGCACTATCTCTCGTAAAATCTTTCTTATCGTTCCGAATAATATTCTGAGCAAAACAGCGAGATCTGCCGACGGACGTGGAAGGCACCGTAACGACTGTCACCGGTATTTCGACCTCCACAAAAATCTATGAATGAGTTTAAGGCAGAAAACGGTCATCTAACCAAACTACCAGGCAACGTAAATAAAAAAATAGTTTTAACCGCACAGTGACAGCCTATGTAAATAATACGAAAATGCTTCGCAAAACATTTACAGAATGCGGGAGACTTTATTAGTACCTTGGCTAATATTGAAATTTAACATAGCGATCGCACATCTACTTGAAAAATGAATAATCTGTACCGCTCGTGAAATATACAAGTCACACTGATAACAAGTTGTTGGTACAGTTTTTTTGCTCAGTTCTCGTATGTACAATGCGACAAATTACATTTCCGTACAGCGACGGAATGGTATATGTCCCTTCATAAAATTACAATATATCATAAAATTAATATGTTTCGTATCGTACTCAAAGCTTACAAAACGTATCTGTTTATTTCGAGAAATTTACATTAGCTTATCGTCGGGTTACTGTAGGACACTTAGTACTGACTTCCTACGCTCAGAAGTAAATAACTATTTTTTAATTTGTACAGCAGGACACGAGAAACTATCATCAAGGGAAGCATTAAAATGTAGAACGCTATTTCTTTTCTTTTCTTATCACACTCATCAACAACTTTGCATTGTTGACGCTGACGGACTGATAGGGGGGGGGGGAGTACAACTGTTTTTTCACTCTCCTTTCTTAAGCAGACAGACAAACAGACATTTTCGTGACTAATATTATTCCTGAATGAAGTTTTGGACGTGAGTTCATGTCTTCCATGTGTGATGAGACGTTGACGGGTTGAGTTACGTATTTCATTGCGCAGGGTGCAACTGTCGCTTCCCTGTTACTTTCCGGATGAATGTAAGTTTAAAGTGACGGTAGAAGGATAGGAGAGAAAGTAGAGAGGAGGAGTAAGAGAGATGGAAATCTTCTGAAGCCGATGAGCTGGAATCACATGAGATGGTTATTACCAAGGCAAAGGTGGATATGTGTTAGAAGACTATAACCTTTTGAAGGACTGGAGTGAATGTATCATGAATAGATCTTCATATCAGCGTTATTGAGTGCAAGCAGTGACAATTTTACGCAAGAGATCGATAACAATTGGGATCTTTCAAAGAAGCTCGATGTGGAACGAAGTCTGATGAGGTCAGGACCAATACTGGTAAGTAAATCATGATGAAAAGATCTCTGAAGAATGTAAAAAAAAATTAATAGTGTCACCAACTCTAGCATCAGATGGTGGGACAGAAGCAGTTGATTCAGCGAAATGTTTTGCAGCAGCATTGCTGGAAATCTTGGAGTGGGATTCAGTTTTGTGTCGCTGAAGAAGAGTTTGTATGATCTTGCAGCCACGATAATTCGCCGGATGGGCTTCACCATAATTGATACAGTGCGCAGGGGTTTCCCTGGTTTTTTTCTCACAGGTCTTGGTGCGGTGGTTAGCGCCGCATTTGACACATCTTGGGATGTTGTAACAGGAATTTTGGGCGTGACCAAAACGTTGACACTTGTAGTATTGCATGACATTCGTTCCCCGGTATGGTTCAACTGTGACTACAAGCACATATCTCAATTGGAAAATTGTTTTAGCATTGGACATAAAATAAGTTCTGAGGGCTGGACTTAGTTAAGGAGTGCCCTGAACCAAGAGTGCTTTAACCGATTATTGAACTCAGACCCTGGATTACAAGGAAGTAAGTTTCCTTCCAAAGTAATCTGCTCAACCGAATTTAAATTTATCTTTACGAAGGGTGACTAGAAACAGGGAATAAAGTATCTTGTCCTGGGTTATTTTGTCACGTAAATGAAGTTGATGAAACCTGAGGAACTGTAAAGCCAGAGACAGTGAGATCTTCTTGAATATCTGCAGGAAATGTATCGATAGGAAGCTTTCTCTCTGAAGCTTCTGTTGGATGCAATAAGTTTGTAACTTGTCAAAGTCTGTTTTTGTTTGTGCTTGTATGAAGTCGGAGCTAGTTTGACTATCGGATGATCCTGACAAGTAGCTGAAAGCGTCTTGCTGAATTGATATATGTGTTCAATGCCATTAACAAAAATAGCAGGAGGTCGGGTAGTACGCAGTGGAAGATCTGGTTTTGGAGTGACACTGGATTTAACAGGAGTATCACGTAAGACTTGTGAAAGGAGAAGCATCATGCTGACTGGCAGGGTTAGCCTTTTTAGGGATAGTGAAACCTTCTACGTCCATGTCGCTAGCAGTTCCAGTAGCTGAAGGCGGACCAGGCTGGTCCGAAGAAGAAAGCGTCGGATATTCCTGAATAGAATTCACGTCTGGTGGGGAAAAAGTAGCTGATTCTGAAGATGGCCGTAAAAAGGTTATTGACAAGTGAGGTACTTTGTTTTTTAGCTGTCGAGGTTTATGAGATTTTGTTTGGTCCTGGTCATAGAAAAAGGGAAGCATGTTATTGTCTCCATATCTCAGGTTTACACATCCTTGAAGAATAATCTTTAATGAAACGACCAATAGAGACATTCATTGTGATTGATTAGATCGGCGAATCCTAGTGCACTCCCGGCACGCAGGAGATAGCTCGTTCGAAAAGCGCAGCAACAAACACAAGATTCGCACGCAACGGATCATATTACTCAACGGTGTCACTTACTGTTAGCTCAATAAAGTGTGCTTATAGTTGACAGCGCTTGAGCATAAGTTCACCCATAATCTTCGATATTGCTGATATCGAACTCAAATAAGTTAAATAAAGACCGCTTTTAGGGCCATTGTTAAAACACCACGTTTAATGTAGCCAGTGTCGCTACTGTTACCTCCAATGTCACTGCAATGTATTTCATTCAGCAGATTTAAAAAAAAACAAAGGCAGTCAGCTGTACCAGGTGTGTAAATATGAAACCGGAATTTCTGCATAGACGGCGTTAGCTGTCTCTTTGGTAACCGTAAAACTGCGTCCTTGGCGCCACTTGTTTGTTTTGACTGCTGATAACGATTTGCAACTCACAACCAGACAAGTTTCATGTCATAGTATAGTGTTTAATAGCGTTGAACATGGCGCAATTTGTACCTACAAACTACGATGTATGGACAGCATTGATGATTTGTTACCATTTGAAGAAAACTGCTGCAGAATCGCATAGCATGCTTGTCGAAGCTTACGGTGATCATGCTCTTGGTAAGTCACAGTGCTATGCGTGGTTTACAAAATTTAAAAGTGGCGATTTTGACGTGAGAAACGAAGAACGTGAAAGACCACCGAAAAAGTTTGTAGGCAGCGAATTGCAAGCTTTGTTGGATGAGGTGACGCTCAAACGCAACAATTCGCGGATCAATTAAATGTGACACGAGAAGCAGTCTCCATACGCTTAAAAGCCATGGCAAGATTCAGAAGGTGGGAAAATGGGTTCCACATGTATTGACTGAAAAACCACAGCAGGAAGAACGAAAAACCACTTGCAAAATTCTGCTCGCCAGGTACAAAAGGAAATCACTTCTCCATCGAATTGTGACTGGTAACGAAAAGTGGATCTATTTCGAGAATCCTAAGCGTACAAGCTCATTGGTAACTCCAGGAGAACCGGCGACATCGACTGCAATACCAAATCGCTATGGACGGAAGATAATGCTTTGTGTTTGGTGGGATCATCTATTATGAACTGTTGAAACCTGGCAAAACCGTTTATACCCAACGTTACAGATAACAAATTATCGATCTGCATCAAGATTTGCGTGAAAAACGACCAGAATATGACCAAAGACAACATAAAGAGATTGCGCTCCACGATAATGCACCCTACCACACAGCAATGACTCCCGGTCAAGGAAACGATTGCGACGTTTGGCTGGGAAATCCTTCCACATGCGGCTTACTCACCAGACTTGTTGCCTTCCGATTTTCACTTATTTGCATCCATGGGACACGCACTTGCTGACCAGCGCTTCACATCTTACGAAAATGGCTTGATGACATGTTTGCAGCACAAGAGGCACAGTTTTTTTGGTCTGGCATCCACACATTGCCGGAACGATAAAACGATGGCAGAAATGTATCGCTAGCGATGACCAATACTTCGAATAAAATAGTTCTTAGCATTGTCATCCAATCACTGCGTCTTTTCTGTGCATAAATTTCGGTTTCATATTTACGCACCTGGTATATCAGATAAGCGTCCCAAAAAAGGTGCTGCTTCTTCTGCGCCTCTCCCTATCTATAAGACGGGTGCCGTCAATTTTCACTCTCAGCATTTAGATCGTTACCTTATTCCTAACACCATCTTAGTTAGAAAACCCAAACATCGATCCATTCCTTCTACCTTCACTTCCAATACCCTGATCAGGATCAATCTTCAACTGATGATCAGCAAGAAGAACAAATGAAAGGTGCTTATATCAACTCCCAAGAAGAATTTCCGGGTGTTTATTCTGCAAATGCTAAGCAGTCATCTTCCGCACAACAGCGTATTAATCCCAATGCCATCTCTCCCAGCGAAGTCGATAGTTGGACTTAACCTCATCACTCTGCTAAAGAACGCAAACTTTAAGGTTCTGCAGTACCCTTAGCTACTAGCAATCGCCTTCAGCCTCTGGATGATGCTGGAGAAAATACTTCAGCAAAACCTAAAACTAGCTTTGTCAAACCGCCACCTCTTTACATCTACGGAATTAAGAACAAATTCCAATTCACCATGACATTATCTGCTGTCCGTCAGGACAAACCTACCATAACACATGCTAAGGATTATCTCAGATTTCAGTCCAGCAACCGCTCAAATTATGACAAACTACTGGCCTATTGCCAACAGCAAAACTGTCAATATTCAACCAAACTTCCCAAATAGGATCGTCCTTTCAAGGTTGTCCTTCGTAAATTTCCTGTGGACACACCTCCGTAGGACATTTTGGAAGACCTGCGTGACCAAGGTTTTTCCGCCAGTGAAGTTACACAGATGTGTGCCAGAGACAAATGGACTAAAGAACTAGTCGCATACCCGTTGTTTCTTGAGTCTTTACCAAAGAGGATGAAACTCAATGCGGACAAAACAACAATTATTAATTTTCCAAACGTCGCTGGTCTCTTGCAATCTTTTACACTTCTTGGTACGCAACTCCCGTATAGTACCTACGCACGTTACCTTGAAGTCGACCTGGATAGAACCTTACTCTTTTAACGACACTTCAAAACTGTTGGCAGCAAAGCTGTTTCTCGCCTCCTTCCACTCTACCATCTGCTCCGCAGCCGTGAACTTACTCTTCAAGCCAAACTGCATATTTACATCATGATCCTTCGCTCCATCCTTACTTGTGCTGCTCCAGCTTGGCAACATGCAGCCCAATCTCATCATGTGCTACTCCAACGTGTACAAAATCGTGCCGCCAGGATGATCACCGGACACAAAAGAGACACTAGAATTCCGCAAGTCCATGAAGATTTATCTCTCGCAACACTCACCGATGTGATTATTTCCTCTGTCGTTCCTTCTGGAATCCCATGATCCACTCCTCCCATCCTACCTTACACACCCTGAGCACTGCTCACCCATCATTTACAACATATCCACCGCATGCCTCACCCTAGATAAAATTTCCATCTCCAACCCAGATCACCCGTCTTCAATTCATCATCCAACAATTTTCTTGAGGAATTCTTGACCATCTTAGCCGCACTGACTTAACATCTTAACCTCGCTGAAAATACATCTTCCTTCCTCCTAGCTTCGTGTCCTCAATTACGTTCCCATTTCACATTGCTTCTCAATGATTGCCTTAGTGATGCGACAGTTCTTTGTAATCAAATCATTTACGCAACTTTTCTGATTCAAATCGTTTGGAAGGCATGAGCTTCTAGCTCGATACTTCTATTCAACAAACGTCATTTACTCTACTCTCTCCCTCTCTACTCTTCTATTACTCATCTGCACTCAAGCACTACACAGCCTGCCAAATAAATGCGTACGATGCACTTTGAATCGATATTACGATAATGATTTATAAAATGGCGTGATATCAATGGAAACAAATGTGTAAACAGGGATCTTACTTGCACTGCACATAGACACAACGATGAAAAGTAAATACTACACTGCAGGCTTCCTATTACGAAATCAGCTTCAGCTAGCACCTTCTTAGACGCGGCGAAGGATCCACTTTCACTGCATATATAAATACCAAAATATTTACTTACGATTTGACTACTTCGTGCATGTCTTTAAAGATAAATCACCAGTAATACTTCCTATCTGTGTTGGTAATATAGTTTCCCCTTATGGAGCGTCGAACTTGCATTTTCTTTGATAATTACGGAGACGCTGCGCTGAACTCTATGTATTATACGACACCACACTTGTTCTAAATGTTGCCAACCCGTGTCCGACAAAATGCACTGCTCAAGTGTTCAGTGGCGGAAGGGTCTTGCAACGCTTTTATCATGACTGTCTCACCTTAGAAAGGTATACAATGCATTTTCCTCATCAAATTTCATTACATAATAGGCACTTACATACAAAAAAAAATATATATGCACATATTTTTTTTAAATGACAGGGTGTGACGGTTGTCACAAACAAATGCCTTGTCACGAAACTCAGGGACATTGAGGATCACGCTTCACTACACCTGTTATCTGCAATAACTAAAGTCACACTGACACTGCACTGGTTTGCTTTCTTAACACCACTGACGGCGTGATTTGTTTCCAATTTTCGGCATACTTTATTCCCGATCATACTGTATTATGCCAGAGCCCAAGAAGTATCTTGGGGCTAAGGTTAAGTAACATGCCACGATCTGGTCTCGCCAACATATCTGTCTCGTAGCGCCAGGATAGCGAAGAAGAAGTGATGCGGGAAGGGATTGGTCAGGGCCTAAGTTCAGAGTACATTGTAAAAAGTGGAAACACGAAATGGATGAAAGTTACTCTGCTTTCTGGAGAAAGAAAAATTGAAAATTAGTGTTTTGTTGTATTTACTCTTAAACGTGGATATAGTGTAAGGCTTTTAGTGGAAAGATTGGGTAAAATTAACTCAATTTTAAGGTTAAACATTTTCTTTGTAATAGCTTAACGTTAACTGAAAATGGGTTGAAACTGTCCAAAGTGATTTGTCCGTGAACGTTCAACTTATTTTACGCTTAAAACTCGATCATTTTCTAATAGAAGTGTAAGCTAAACTGGCTATTTTGAGGTTACGTACTTTCGTGGATGAAGTTTAAACCTTAGTTGGATATTCTATAATCCAGTAACAGAAGTAACGTTACTTGCTTGTCACTGAACGCCTCGCCATTTTGAGTTTTTATATTGTCTTTACACTGTGAACAGTAAACAATTCACTGGTGGACCGAGAACGGCAAGGATTGTATTGGCGGAAAGAGAAAATAAGTTAGGTATAAATCTTTACACTGTAGCAAACGTATCTCTCCTTTTTCCACGAGACATTCCTCGTAGTAAAATAAAAAAACGTGCTAATGATTAACCTCCTTCGCAGTACAACCCTAGCTATAGATATCACTCCGAAAGCCAAAAATACCGTCTTCGTAGCTAAGTGGGAAGAGAGTCTGACCAGCGTGCTTGAGGACCCTGGATTGAAACCCGACCACTTCCAACTTATTTTTTTTTTCATTTTTAATTTTAAAAAATTTTTCTTTTATTCTTTTCTACTTTAAAAAATGCTCTGCTTGAATGAAATACGTTTGAACAGTCATATACATGTATATATATTTGTATTTTTAAACGTTTTTCAGAAAGTAAAACGTTTAACCGAAAACTGGCTGAATGTAGGTTAATCCAAAAAGTGGAGGCAGCTGAGCTGCCTCCATTTTTTGGATGAACGTTGTGTCTCCTATTTTTACAGTGTACCATCCTGGCATTTGAATAGCGTAATTGAGGGTGAGAAACCTGGAAATACCTTAGTCAGGATGACCGGCCACTGGGATGAATCCCAGGATCTTTCGAATGCAAAGCTTGCGGCTGTTCTGTTCTTTTCTCTAGATGCAAGTAGAGATCGATCCAATCGAATTCTGGAGTACACAGGATATTAAATTCCCAAAACTCGGCACTCAGATGAAGTGTTATAATACGTAAAATGAAATGTGATTGGTACGTCAAAACGTCTTATATGGTGACCTATACTGCTAGCGGAATGCGATTTGGAACGTAACGTTAATTATTACGTTTGTTAGCATGTGAAATAAAGCATCTACATTGCATAAACAACCTGTGCACAGAAACATTTCGTTTAAGAGAAGAACGTTGTTCATTTTTCTGATTGAATAACATCATTCCATGTGATAGCTGTAAATGTTTTTCACTGGTAGCTTTACCACATAAAACAAACTTGAACTGAAGTGAAATGGTGATATAAAAAGCTTCCTTTCTTATCGAAAGAAACTGATGTTAAATTATGTTATACAGGATCTCTTTGAAAACTAAAGTAGTCATTAAAAATAAAATTTACATATACTTTTGTTAATACGTATATAAAGAGCCAGTGTAAAGAAACCCCGCCGAAGCCATTTAAAAGCATATGCCGATACTCTCCATCATTGATAACACACTTCTCCCACTGAGACACAAGGTAATTCTTGTCGAAGAATTCTGGTAGCTTTGAGTGAAGTCATTGTTGCATCCTCTTCATGCACTTCTTTGTTCGTGGATCCCATTCAAACTTTTCTTCAACTCCTCAAACATAAGGGAAAATCGGATTTAGGCGATGTAACCCTGGGATGAAGTAATCCCGTAACGTTTGTTGCTGTGCATATATATACATTTAATTCAAGTTATGTTTATATGTTATGTTGCGACATGTCCCTATTTAAAATAAAATGTCTAATACTAATTCATAAAACACACCGATTTTTATATTTAGAAATAGAAGGGTGTATCGAAAGATAGAGAAAAGAATGAAGAGCCGTGAGTATTTCCGCTTTCATAAAGCAAAATCTGGCAAACGTATTAAAGTACCAAAGAATATTTCTTCCGACCAGATTAATCTTGAAGTAAACTGTGTAAGATCAAATGTAAATAATCTTGGTTTCCTCAATAAACGTATAAAGTTTCACCTTAACAACTAGAGACATCTAGCGGACGTAAATATTATCCATGTTTTAATTATACTTGAGCCATTTGTTTATCTGTCTATAAAGTAGTCTGGTGCTTCAATCAAAGCAGATAGCGAATGGCAGGTCCTTTTATTTGGCTTAGCTTTCTACAGTTTGAAAACTAACGCAAACGCCTTAGTGATTGATTTCAGACTTGAGGTCATCGACCATGATTTATCGGGACCATTTCAAACTTAGTTACTCTAAAGTTGGCTGATACTTTTTTCAGTTGGTTAGCATTCTCCATTTCGTTCTACGCCATTCAGTACATTGTTAACATGCTCTCACTATTTTTATTGTGTATTTAACTTATTTGTCCTTGATTATATCTTCAAATGATAATAATAGAAATATCTACACCGTAAAAAATTAATATTTCTTTCTTGCATTTGCTGAAATCGTTTTGATCTCAGGAAAGGTCAATAAAGTATATGAGAACTATACTGTTTCACATTTTTATCTGAAGATGAGATTATGACACTTCCCGAACACTTTGCTTCTTCATAATTGATTTTTTAAAACAGTTCTTATATGCATTTTTTTCATAATGTCCTGAAGAACTCCGTAGCCCTAATCTTTGTATCAAAACTCCTTGAGTATGCTATATAGCGCGGAAAGAGAAAGGCTTCTGCGTTAAAGGTGCTTTATAAAATATAACAGAAGTGCATTTTTTACAGTGTAATAACGAAGAAACAAACAATTATCGATCTTATAAGAATTTTCACTCGTTTAAAATACAACAGCAAAGAACCATAACTCTGAATGAAAATCCAATCTTTTTATTTGTCTTTCAAGAAGACACTAACAGTAGGGTAGGAAAATATCACAGAAAATTCTGTTCTCTTTCTTCAGAAAAAAATGCGATAAAATTCAACGTAAGGTAAACTTATATTTCATCTCATAAAAAGTACTAAAAGTATTATTCTTAACAGTTACGGTTTATTGCTATCTTCAAAGAACATACTAGAAACATCAAACTTACAGGAAAACATTGTTCTGTTTTTTCAGGAAAAATACGGAAAAAAATATTAAGTTTCAAAGAATTTTCTTCTCTTTTCCCTCTCGCATTAAAGAAAAATGCTGAAAGAAACAGCCTTGATAGGGATCTCCTTTTTCATTCCTATTTAATCTTCAAGACAAATACAAGAAAATACAAGACAGTTGTTTATACTTTATTTATTTTAAGAAACATATGAAGGGTATCGGGAGAAAATAGCGAATGCCCTTATCTAGTGATTTTGGGCTCATTCTGTAGGGAAAAATTGTAACTAGAAAGCTGTCCAAGTACGAAAGATTAAAACGGGAGACAATATTACATATTTAGTGAGTCGTTTAAACAGTACGTGAATAAGGAACTAAAACATTATTTTCTCAATAAACTTGTTTTGTGAATTGTTACATTCATTGTTTTCTCCGGACACCCTTCATATGAACATGGAAGTGTGTCATGTAGAAAAAATACACTCTAAAAAAATATTGTTATTTTTATTTAGCCGTATAACCTCTAAATCCGAAAAAATTGTATGTAAAACCATATTTTACATATAAATAAGCTAATGGATAATTTTGAACGTAAAAATTATTCTGGCCCAAAAGTGTCTGCACACAATCCTGAGTTTACTACTAATATTTTGTTAAGACTAATTGTACTCATTATTGAAGGACGAAACGAACTATAGTCTGTGAAAGTTAATTTCTGTTTTCCTCTACTGAAATTTGAATAATTGACGTAAAATGAAAAAGGCGGGAAATCCCACTTGGATTCTTACTTTGTTTATTAAGTGGGAATGTAATGCATGAAATACATAAGCAAGTAATTAAGACCAGCGAACATAGTCTGGCACAGTACAAAATCTAAGATTTGTTTTAGAAATAATAATAAAAAAATATTCATTTCCACTGTTCCTGAAAGAAAATTCTGTCTAATGTAAACAATATACTCTTAATCGATAGCAAGTTGAATATTTTTTACACAATTAGTGATTTTTTTAGCAGGCAGTGTGATTGCAGAAGAATAACAAAAGTATTTATTTACTATTTTGGATGTTCTATTTACGCAGGAGGAGTATATCATATTTACTTGAGATCTAATGGCAGAGAGAGGTCGTTGGCAAGATTTTATTTTTCTCAACGAGTAAATGACGAAATAGTACCTAGAGTACAGGTTCTGAGTGCGACGGTCCCCATACCTTTTATACGGTAATTGTATATTTCAAACATCATTATAACTCACACTAGAAACGATTCGGGTCGTTGCTAGCAGTACAACTCAGAAATATAAATTCAGAAACTTAATTACAATTATACAATAGTCTTTGGACGTGGTTGCTTGTGTCTCTTAGCAGCTGGTAATAGTTTTTTATCTTATTTAAGTTATAAGGACGATGGGATTAAGGTAAAGGACTTTCAATGTGACTTAATGCATTAAAATGTACTTACTTTTGGGTAAGGAAAATTTGATCCTAAGCTGCTGCAGGATCGGGAACCTCCCAAAAGACTATCATCACAGGGCAGCCAACCGAGCACTCATATCGTCTAATACAAAACGGCCTTTAAATCCATTTCATATCAAAAGGTAATCCATATACAGTCTTAAGAATCTTTGGAGATGATTAAGGGAACGGGCTTATGCGATTCTAAGGTGACTAAGGGATTTTCAACAACTAACCTCAACTCTTCACCCTCTCATCTGTGTCTCCTCTGAACACCCACCCCCTTTTTCCAACCTCTTTACAGTCCCTTGAACGTACCCCCGTCCCCCTTTTAGCTCTTCAACCCCTCCATGTTTTCTGCAGGTCTCCCGCCTATTTTTGGTTCAGAGGCCGCGGGATTACGCCGTTTCCATGGAGATTTCGTTGGTTCCGGAGGTTGTAATACGCTGAAGGTAACCATGGAAACGCTGGAGCCTCCAGCATTTGAAAATTCTCTTTCTCTCTCTGTCTTTCTTTCTCTATTCTTTTTCTCTCTGTCTTTCAACTCTCTTTTTTTCTTCTGATCTGCTCCTCGTCCCTAAAATAGCCTGCTCGCATACAAGATGATAAGGAAGCGAAACAATTCCAGATGATCGTACGGTGGCATCATTTCCAGTCAAATTCATTATTATATTCGTTAAAAAATGTATGTTAGTTCCAGCCTCAAAGTTTCCCATATTTTATTTATTATTTAAAAATAATATTGTCTGTTCATATATTTAACTTACCATTCACATGATTCGTTGTTCTTCAGATGGTAATATATGACAAAGGAGGTGCCCAAACGAAAAAATAGAGGAGTTAGGTGATAAGATATGGTACCCCTCATAGATCATATAAAGAACTGGAAATGTGCAAAGTTAGACAGCAAATGGAGTGGATGAAGATGAATTGAAAGTTTGTGGGAGAAAAACCAGACTGTTCTACCTAAATAAACTTTACGAATGTTAGAAATATATTATTACATATTCATACTACTAGTTATACGAAGTCCCATACCAAGAATAAAAATAGTGGTTATCTTCGGTTGCCATCTCAAAATCTGTCATTTTGAACTCTGCTTGAGTTTTGTAAATAAAATGATAGTTATGCAGTACATCATTTTGGGAAAGAATGATCTAAAGAAAAAAGTGAGTAATGAAATCCGTTTAGCGTTATCTTTATTCATGTGGATTGATTTAGATGTTTTTATTTACTAACAGTTATAATTCTCTTCTTTCTAGCTCTCTCATGTCAACAAAACTTTCGATTACATGCAATACGATTTATAATTAGCTAAATCTAAATATGACATTTTATGCCAACTGTAATAGTATAAACGGACACTACACTAAATTCGAAAAAGCGAAATATTTTATCTTCTTAAAGCAGAAAAGGGATCAGTTTCTAGGAGGGACAAATTTTCAATAAAAAAGAGTGCTTTGCAATGAAATTCTTTGGATAGAAAATGTGATCTTTCTAGATGGAATTTTGATGCTTTGTAGATGTAATTGTTTTCTTGAGCGATTCCTCATCTTTTAGAGTGGTTCACAATGAGACATTTATCATCTTTTTAGAGTAGTTCGCAATGCTTCATTATTACCCCGAAAGAAAGAAAGTGGTCACCGTTAGCAAATAAAAACAACCAAATGTTTGGTTTCAACATGGTGAAAAAACAAACATTTGATTGGTTTTTATTTCGTAACGGGGAACATTTTCTTTGTTTTTGTGTACTAGTTAGGTTTCTTCTCCGTCATTGGTTACCGCGAAGGTTATCGAAAGACGAAAACATACTATGAAATTTATCGCGTTTAGTTAAAAATGACAAAAAAATACCTGAAAATTCTCTCAGTGACAAAAATATACCAGGAAACGTCATGCGAAAGACATATACAAGATATCTTTGAATGTTGTTCTTAAAAGTACCTGACGAGACGAAAGAAACCATTTGGAAGGCGTATTCTCACAGTTGGTCAGCTGGCTGAGGCATAAGGGGTTGGATAGCTGGCCGGAAGGTATTAAGTTCAAATCCCACCGAGGTTAACTTTTTTCATTTCAAGTACATTATTATTTTTCTTTCTTACTATATAATAAGTGCTACCTTTTGTATCTCTTTACATTAAACATTTTAGTAAGTCTTTTCATGTTCAAAGATGAATGCTATTTTATCAGAATAAATGGAAATTCATCTAAAAAGCTTATGTCTAAATTCTCATTAAATTGAAGTAATTACCATAGATCCCATCGGTTGTTTTGAGCGGAAAATTTTAATATTTCCTCCGATGAATCCCCTCTGAAAGAGTTATTTCTCTTTCGGCTCTCAAAAGATGAAATATTCACTTAAACCGAGCGGAATTTTGCTCTTTAGAGTTTATCTATATAAGACAAAACAGTCACCGTAGCTCAGTGGTAGAGCGTTGACGTAGTATTCGGCAAGCCATCAGTTCGTTCCCAGCGGCCGACTATCCTCACTGAGGCTTTTTCAAGGTTTTCCCCTCAGTCATACCAGGCAAATGCCGGGATGGCACCTTCAACATAAGCCTTGGCCGACACCTTTCCGAATCCTTTCCCCTCCCCTATCCCGGCCTGAGCCTATAGATCCCTAAAGGGCATAAATAACAAAAATCAAATTCTATGTGAGACAAGTCAACGACTTCAGAAGCAAATATCCTGTATGTAAGTTTAGAGAACGGCCTATATTTTAAGGTACCGGTACCTAGTGATTAATTTTAGGAGCGAAAAGTAAAAGTAGGACACCAAACCTCGAAAAGTAAAACTCTGTGAGTTCCAAATGACTGTATGCAATATACCTCTAAAGGACAGAAACCACCATATCCGTAGAACCCACACAACTATAATATCCGAAATGTATGAAAATAGATAAATACATTGCTGGGAAATATTATTTTATATATTACAGAATAAGTAGACACTTAGAAAATAGTCGTTAATAGCTCAATTTTGCTCCAACCAGAACCCGCAATAGATCGACGGGTTGGTCAATGCTGGATAAAATTGCATGACATGATCCTATCCAAATATAATGAGGACAGTGCCTGTCACTAAAGATATTTTTAAGGGAAAATTTAAAACAGAAACTGCACTTCAGATTGGTAGGAGAAATTTAATCAAGAATTTACTTGGTGAGATATAAAAAGGAAGATCTCACCATGTTGGAAGAATCGAGATGTCAAGTATAAAGTAAAGCATTCCCAAACCGAGAGAAAGAAAGAGAGAGAGAAAGAAAGAAAGAAAGAAAGAAAGAGAGAGAGAGAGAGAGAGAGATAGTAGTAGTAAAATATTAATAATCGTAATATAATGGTAGACAGATATTTCGTTCTAAACATGCTAGCAAGACCATTAACAAACAACAGGGACGCCTACCGTTTGAAAGAGAATTAAAAAAATGGAAGTATGTGTGCCTAGGTAACATGTTAGGTTAGAAGATCAATCCGCTCGTCAGGATACATGAAACAGAAAATACTTTTGTAAAAGAAAGGTATTTACGCTCTATTCTTCGAAGCCTGTATAGAATGTTAATAATTCATGCACTTGCAGAGCAGTCGTTTTTTGTACCGATCGTCATGGACTCAAATTCCGATGGGTTGTATTGAATGGAAGATACTTCATTTTGAAAACCTATTAAACCCATCCCGTTCAGCGCGATAATAATAATTAATTTAGCCTTGCAGTATGCTTGTATTCTGTAAGGGTGATCACAGATTGCATTCCAGAAGACTTTAATGTTAAGAACATATATCACGGTATAGATTCTTAAAAGTAAAACCTAAGGTACGCGTCTCACAGTTGTTTGTGCAGCATTCATCGTCAGTACGGAAGGTACTCAAAAGTCGATTCGAAAAATTGTATTCGAAATAATCTCTAATAAATGAACGAGTTCGAGAGAATTACAATGCAAGAGTGCTGACTTATAAGCTGGTTGTCATCTCCTCTAGCCATTGGGTAACTTAGCAATGTTCACTTGATGTCTGAATTTACTCGCGCTTCAATACATATCCGAAATACTCGTCAATTTGATCGTGATGCGTTTTGTAATTAGATAAGACCGAACGGATACTGATAATCGCAATAAATTCTCGTAACATTTCGTCTTAGAAACTATGATTACTCTGATATCGAACAGTATTCTGACTCCTGCTATTGTCCATGATCGTATACAAGACCGACTTGGTCATCTCGAGTCAGGTGAGATATCCGATATGAACGTGACCAACTATGAATCTTTGATGTGTATTCTCTCAAACTCTGATTTCAACTACGTTTCCTAAATTTGTGTTCTCCATCGTAGACCCTTGTTTCTTACTTTTTTTATTTCTGAAAAAAAACAAAACAATCTTTTAGATTTTATTTATTGCTGCTTCGCCACATCAGTTGCATCAGCAGGTGATATGAGGTGAACAGTGAGGAATTGTTTCTCTTCAATCAACAAGTTTGTATTGGATAATCTTATAATCATCACCTCTCGTACTATATCATCATTCCCTATGTGTTTATAGGACGTCTAGTATTTATTCATTTAAGTTACACAACTACATGTATTTCATAACCAAATAATATTGTTGTATGTAATAAATATTAAAAAAAAAAAACAGTCAAATGAACCTCGTTACAATCCAATTCGTATGCCCTGGCGGATGATTACTTTTCAAAGCTAGCATGCTACCTCGTCATCCACGCTACCATATTCTTATATTTTCAATTTAATGCCAATTGGTCCCGTTTTCTATTAATTACTCTTATTAGCACGTCTAGAACTAAATGTCTGTCCAATCGTTGCTTTTGACTATTATTTTTTTTTTTCATTTTACCACAATACTGTACCACATCTCTCTCTCTCTCTCTCTGTCTTAGAAATACTTTATTTTATGCACAATTTGGAACAATGGAATAATGTTGTTATCTATAGCAGCTCTTTTCGATGGGAATGTAAGTTTTTAGATTAATTTGTATCTTTTGCAAATGATTTTTTTTTTAAATATGAAAATGATTTAATAAAATACTGAAAATACAAACGGAAGAAAAAGGGAGTATGTATTCATAAGTGGGAAGAAAAAATGTAATGGTCTTTTAAATAAAGAAGAGTAGAACAAAACATATCCTCGATGGGAATTAAACCTACTGCCTCCTGCACAGAAATCCAACGCTTTATCCCCTATCGTAGCCTTCGAAATGGTATCTTCCGTCCTGTTAGGTACTTGATAACAATGATTTCTTGTGTTGGTATACTTTGGTATGGGTCTCGCATATATCTTCCTATGACCTTACAAACATGATATTTACATGTGATTTCATTGACGTATCTCATATAGGTTTACAATAGTTTAAAATAAAAAATGTTGGGGGGGAATTGAAATAAAATTATGGATATTTTAAATAAGACTTTCAACTCACTTTGATTCCACAACATAGTGCACAATACAGGTTGTTTCAGAGAGCAACATTCGAGTGTGCTCACGAGTCTCTTAAGGGTGTCCCGACTCTGCAGAACTTCCATCATGCAAGATGGTTTACTCATCGTCAGCTAACTGCCTAAGTCTAGATCTTTATCTGTAAGACTCGCCTTTCTCTCTGTTACACATATATGCATATTTTAGGAACAATGATTGATCTTGTTGTCACACCGCGCTTATAAGGCTCAAGTTGCTATTTGTTTTCTTTTTGTTATTTAATTTGAATCAATGTGTTGTTATTCCACCTAACTTGTTTTTACTTCATAATCTTACATAAAGTCAGGGTTGATTCCTGGAGCACACATCTATGAAACACCACGTATTTCATACCTGCGTCCTTGTCCAGTAATCACGCTCCTGGCCCGAATATAATGGCATTCATTAAGTCTCTACTGCCCGTCCTTATATTCGGATACTCCGGCAATTAACATGAGCTACGCTATTTCTGGCCTCATAAAATGGCATTAAATGAGATCTACGCATCTCCTAAAATCTGGAGGATTGCAATAGATGACAGCATTACATTCTGTACGAACAGTACAATTAAATTTCATTTTCTGATGGGTAATGTTAAATTGTTGAATAAAAAATTCACAACATAGCTACAATTTACGTGAAAATTGGTAACTGTAATGGCAGAAACAGTGAAAAACACATAATTCGAATGGGGAAAATACTACAGGGAGAAAAGAT
>JAGDQP010035075.1:3825-19769 GCA_022664845.1 Lepisma saccharinum | reverse complement strand
CCATTATTCTGATAAGCATCTGTATATATATACTGTTCATCAATTCGTGTTACTGAGAAACAGGCTTGTAAAAACTAAAATTTTCCTAAATTTATTGTAATCCCCCTTTCCGGAATTCAAACTCAAAAGTGAACCTCGCTTATGTGAAAAGCAATGTTTATTAAGGAGACCACTTTTCCTTGTCTAATTCTATTAATTTAGTACCATGAAATTAAGTCAGAGACCGATTTCTGTTTTATAAAATATTGTAGCACCTCTCGATCTCGATCTACTTCACTTTTTAATTTGGACCACCAAAAGGGGGTTAAAATTTTGTTTTGCAAAACTATTTTCAGTGTCGAAAGTGGGTTTCGTGAGCAATAGTAGCAAATTTACCGCTTTTAACGGTCTGTTTCTCAGTTACACGAATTAATAAAAGTAAATGTAAAGCTATTCCCTATGCGATACACACGGGCCGTGAACGGCACATGGAGGATGTGGAGGTAGCGCTGAACATATTCTCGACCTACGGTACGAAGTCAGGTGGAGTGGTCAGTCCTACGCTCGACCGCCTGTACCTTCCCAAGGACACTCTAGTACTCAGTTTGATAGGAGACTGAGTGCACCACAGAGCGCCAGGCATGGAAGGATGGGAACCTAACTTTTGACTGAAAATGTATCACAAAAGTTGAACAGGATATTTTGAAACTTGTTAACTCAAAATAAGCTCACAGTTTGCGCTAACCTAGTAAACTTGTGCAATCTTTCGTAATGTTTTAAATATTTATGTCCTTTCTTATTTTCTGTAATATTTGCTTTTCATTTCAAAACATGACAGTTGATTTGCTGATTCGGTAATAAATATCCTAAGTACATTAGAGAAAAACCATTCAACTAATTACATTACCTTTAGTAATTATGAAAACAAGTAAAATAAAATACATTCTCAGAAATTTATTGGTTTTAGCTTATAAAACCTTAATGAAATATATTTTTAGAACTCGTCTCGCGATCTCCTTGGGAGTCCTGACCACCAGGTTGAGAAACCCTAATCCAACGTATACATAAAATTCAGGAGCTATACTGTACATGGTTTTGCCGAATAAGCTTGTGTATAGCGTTACACAAAATATTTACTTACTTCTTGGTGCGCGTAAACATGGGTTCAAGTGCGTGGGGGAGAGAGTGGTTCGCAACAGAGTTTATCCAAAAATATATGTCCCATCGTTAGAAGTTCAGCTGTTTGTTTAGTCGTTCGTAGCAATTATTATTGATAATGTTTAAAATAGTTTTTGTCTGCGTACTGGCTTTATTCTCTTCTTCATTTTATAAACATTTGCAAATAAATTCAACCACAATTTGTCTGATTTTGAATGTAAACGCCATTTACAATTAGTAGAGAACGAAAATTTAACGTTCCGACTTAGCTGGAAAAGTAAAAAAATGTTGGAAAATATGGAGTTCCATCCCATACACATCAGCATCAAAAGTACAATAACCTAGAGCCTGAAAGACTTCGGCCATGAGGAATGCACTGGATAATATTCAATGTAGGCAAGTTCTATTTCGCTAACATTATTGCAAGTTCATGTAGTTTTTTTTTTCCTTTTCTTGTTCCACAGAAGTTGAAAATGTGGAGATAATTTTGATGCTAGGCGACTTCAGTCAGTACGTCCGATCCGAAAATTTACAAACAGCTACACTTTCGCCTAACATAGACATATGATGAAAAATCACATTCAATTCTGAGGCACTTGCTGGAGAAGGAAATCTTATGATTGTAGGTTCGATTCGCCTACAAGTGACGACTTTTTATGCTTACAATAAAAAGTGTCAAAAGTTAAAATTTTGTGTTACATTCAACTTGCCATATTGCACGAAGTGTATTAGAACTTTTAATTGAAGTTTTAACTTTTCCATTTGCTAATAACATTTTTTTTGTGATGTTAGCTTCGCTCAGGCTGGTTTACGTTAAAATAAAAGCCAATAAATGATTGTATCTTAATGTGGCAATAGTTAACCTAAACTGGATTTGTTCCTAAACCTGCCATAATATATTCATTTCATAATTCGACATGACAAAAAGTACATGCATACAATGTGTTTACTTACCACACAATACATACAGACAAAATGTAACACATACACTCAATGTTACATTTTCCTCGCATTGAACTTCGTAATTCATGGCTACTCTCTTTCGTTGGGAAGATGGAGTAAGAGAAACTCGTTGGACATTTCAGTACGATAGCAAACCAACCTGGGTTCAAATCCTGTTTAAGCTAAAGATTTTTTTACAAAGCGATCGTGAATAATCTAATCATCACTTCTTATACAAAACGGAGAATATTTCCGACTGTGGAATGAAGCACCTGAGTCATTATAGAGAGGAAGACGATTTACGAATGTTGGTTGGAAAAGTCCAAATCCAGTCTCAAGGGGTTACAAGGACAGTTAAGAACACGTCATTGACCTGAAGTATTCCCTTTACATGTTGTTATTCTTAGAAAGAACCACTATAGCATTTAAGCATGTTTTGGATAGAGGCAAGTGTGGAGTATCGCTATCGTGCTGGACTTCTAATTTTAAAACCTGGGTTCGATTCCCCAAAAGCCAGTATCTTTTTCGCATACACTGAAGTATTCAAACAGAGATTCATCTCCGTGGTGGAGAACTTACGAAGCATCACTGGTGAGAATTCCAGTAAACAGTGTGTGTATTGTTTAGCATAATGTAGTTTTCATGTTTTTCATTGGTCTTTCTCTCTTTCTTGATGTATTGTTATTGTGTCTTTGCTGCGTCTTTCGCTTCTTCTTCTCTCTATCTATTTATGTTTATTTTTTCTCTTACTTTACACACGCTCTCTCAGTTTGTGCGTGTTCCACAGCTAAATCCGGGCCACTTTCGATGACCCGGTGATAGGGCTTGACTCAAACATAAGGGACCTGATGACCCGGTCTGGATAATCTATTTAACTGGGAATTTCGGTGTCGTATTTTTCGTGATCTCGGGATACCATCTCCGATCATGGTCATCCCTGAAACAAACACTTTTCAAAGGCAATGAAATAATTAAAATCTCTCCTTCATCCTCCGGGTTATCAGATCTAAATCGAATCAGTGGGTCAGAACTGGATCGAATCTTACACCCGACAACACAGTACAAAACCTGGCCAGCATCTTAAGACAGCCGGTGACCCGTTTCAGCTCTGCCGTATTCATTCCATCTGTGCGAATTGTTATAAACACTAGTTCATTAGTGTTGTAATTATTTGAACGTTATATTCGCAATAGGTCGAATATAGAGTGGCATGTCCAGAACAGATAAATTTTAAGACATGAGTAGAAAATGGTCCACTTTTTTGGCTATTTCAAGAGAAGAATTATTGTTATATTAGTTTGGCACCAAATTCGTTTCCATCCTCTAATTTATCAGCATACTATTACATGTGTTTCCTTTTTTCACGTTTGCAATGTGGAACATGTAAGGTTTACTATGCCTATAGGAACATGATAATTTTGCTTTTGAACATTTATAACTTTCCATTTTGATACAGTTTGGAATTATAATCTTTGCTCTTTCTGATACACATTAAGCAGAAAAATTATCATTCATGCATTTTATTTTTATGTTCAATTTGCATTAGTAGTCTGGAATAGAAGGTATGACCTACGGTATCTACTGGGTTTGCTACAATCAATGATTCCGCCAGACCTCGGCCTCTGTGGGGTGTCAGCCCCAAATCCTCGAGACTACCCCCAACTTTGTTTTTTGCGAACAAAAGTTGATATAAACCGTGCAACACTCTACGTCCACCCTCCCAATTATGACTTCACACCCCCAAACTGAAAATCCTGGCAGAATCTCTGATTACAAAGTATTCCGAATCAATATGTTTAATAAGCCCCATCGACTTGGCAAACGCACCCCGCGCAAACAAAGCATGTGTGTTACACTTTTGACATTATCGTAGATGTCTCAAAACTGGAGTTTCACTGGAAATCATGAGTATTTAATCTGACCACCAAGTTTGGTCTCCATTTTGAAATTGACTTAATGGATTTTTTTAACATCCTTTATATATTCGAATAGCCCCGAGAAAATAGAAAATCCAAAAGTCACTTCTATCTTGCTGTTAGATTTGTGGGAACTAAACTTAATCTTTTTTACTACGTTTAAATTCCGTATTTTTATCTGTACTACTTCTTCTTCTTCTCTCTCTCTCTCTCATTTCTCTGTCTCTGTCTAACAGACATCCATCGGTTTCAATTTCTCCCTCCATTGATTCGTCTCGCTTTTATTCTTTTATTTTATCGATACTAATTCATGTCTATTAGGAACAAAATCGTGCTCATGATTTTTGCTGATTTTAGTGTGGACGAGACGAAGCAAGAAGAAAGAGGGGGGCTGTTTACCGGACACGATTATGGGATAAGAAGGTGCCATTTGGGTTGCCTAGCTGCACGGCGTTCGCTGTCGCAATTTTTTTGATGCGAAGTGCACCAGATTAATGATTACCTCTTGAGTGTATGAGTGCAGAACTCCTACTGATGTATCGTTACTAGGGTTGCCAACTTTTGAAAATGGAAATACCGGACTCCCTCCAGGAGTACGTATACTCTTAAGATTGTGACATCATCGGTAGTCAAAAATGTGAACAATCTGAGTTTGCGCCAGGAATTTTAGTTTGGGGGGGGGTGTAAAGTCAAAATTGGGAGGCTGTAAGTGAAGTTTTGTACGGTTTCTATAGATTTTTTACAGCAAAAGTGTCAAGGTTGGGGGGGGGGGGGTTTCGGAGCCTTGGGGGGAAACACACCCCCCAGGGGGGGGGGAAGTCTGGCGGAAAAGTGATTACTTCACATAAAATTGAGCGATTCGGAGTTCGAATTTAATAACTTTAGTTACTTTTGAAGCATTTATTAAACTTACCTATTCCTGTTTTGGTTGAGTCGGCACATGTAATTTTTGTAGTCTACCATGAATAATAATACATCGTACTTTAAATTAGAAAAGCAAATATAATTGGCAATATAATTATGGCATGCACAAAATATACTTGAAAAATAAGTCTTACCAGCTTCGCTCTCCTCTACTCTGCATGGCTTGAAGAACCGAAAAATCATTAAATTTGTATTACAAGACTCCAAGATATACAGTCTCATTCTTGCTGCAATGAATCTTGCTACTTAAGAATCTTGCAATGAAATGCGAAATTAAAATTATTAAAAAGTAGCAAAGTGGGCAGTTACGGCAGCGACAATAAAATTATTATCTGAGTTGACAAGTATTGTTGAGTAGCTCTAAATCTGTGGGGTGGGGGAGAGAGAAAGATAATAAAAAGACAAGGGTGAGTTGCGTAATAAAACATCCACTGTGTTGAAATATCAATTAATACGATTGTATATAAAGACAGATAGGCTTATTTTTCAAGTTTACACTTTATTTTTTATTTTTTTAAAAGTATTTTTAGAAATCATTTAATGGCTAATAAAAAAGGCAAAAATGGCAAGAGTAAAATAATCTATATTTAAGGCCGTAAGCATTTTGTATGTTTGTATGGCTAAATGCCTCTCCCAATATGCTAGATTTAGCCCAAAATTGGCCAAATTGGCATCACTGCTACCTTGCAAATGATAACATCACTGCGACGGAACAACAAATTCGTTACGGAATGGAATTGCGCTAGTGCCGTGACAAATGCGGTTCATTTTAGAATCCAGATTCAACTAAATCTACTTTCCACGGAATTAAAAAATAATATGAATAGAACAGAGAATAGGGCTAGTAAGATAAGAAATTACCGGACATTTAACGTCCAGTTTTGAGGTCCTACCGGACACTGGACAAGGAGGTCAAAAACCGAACCGTCCGGTAAAATACCGAAAGCTGGGCAACCCTAAATTCGTTACTGAAAAGAATAATGTTTGGAACGATGCTGCTAATATTTAGAAGTTGTAAAGAAATTAATCTTAACAGTAAGATTGAGGTTTACTTATCGTTTCCAGTCGCGGTTTTTATTGGTTCTTTACAGAAACAATGTAGGGTAAGGAAAGGTTATTTGGTGATATTATTCTTTCGAGACCTATCACCGGATAGCCCGTTCCTTTTGAATCTACCACGAGCTCTGAGTATTTGCACTGTTAAAGAGTTAATACATAAACCTCGTTGTAGCTTCGAAAAGGAACAGGCTAATCCGGTGATAGGTCTCGAAATCATCACCAAATAACCTATATCACTAAATTACCCTTCCTTCTCACTACGATACACTAGTACTCACTCTAGAACATCTTATGGAAACGCAAATAAACGAAACAAAAAACTTTCCAGTACAAAATATCACCCTGCACAGTAATAATTTTGCGGAGCACGAAACACGAACTATTACTCTCTTCAACAGAGCCTATCTTTTACAATTCCTGCCAGTATTACACTCACGCTGATTCACAATTGAGCAAGGAAAGTCACCGCAACAATGCTGGGAGAAGGAGAGATGCAAAAATATATTCTTTGTGGTCATATTGTTTTCTTTTATGCGAGTGGAACACAAAATTATTTTATTTTGTTTCTGCGCTTTCCGCACCCCCCCCCCCAGATCAATACCCTTCCTCTCCTCACCTCCCTACCTACTCCCCCTTTTATAACTATGCTAATTCTAAGTCTGATTATTCAAAATAATAAAATAAAATGCTTTCGTTGCCAAACAATTAACAATTGTTTCCTTTACGAACGAAAAGAATCACTTCCAGAAATAATAAGCATAAAAAGCCCTGCAATAATGGAAGACGTTTTTCAAGTGGAATCAAAATACATGTCGATTTGCGATTAATGATTTGCAATCAGTCAGCAATTTTTTCTTTTTTTTTTAAAAAAAAATATATTTTTATAGGTTCAAATATATTATTAATAATTGCTTTCTTGCATATTTTTTAGATCATCTAAAATTAATGTCCATGGGCTTATGTAGGTTAGGGAAGGTCAGGTTCTGTTATGTATCTTTACGCTTTCGTTTCTTTCTTCAAAATACATTTCTATCTGTTTATATTTATTATTTATAATTGGTTTCTTGCATTTGTAGTGACCATGGGTTAGCGGAGGTTAGGTATGGTCAGGTTCGCACAAACAGATAGAAATGTACTTTGAAAGAAAGAAACGAAAACTTACAGATACATAACCGACCTAATCTACCCTAATCCATGATCACTAATCTAAGATAATCTACGTAAAATGCAAGAAAGCAATTATTAATAATAAATTTGAACTTATAAAAATATAGTTTTAAGAAAAAAGAAAAAAAAGTTCCCCTGCCGAGACACGAACCCAGGCCCTTTCACTCAAGACGCCAACACTTTAATAACCAGGCCGCCGAGGGAACCTTGCAAATTGTGGTTTGTTCGTTGTAGTTACGATTCGAACACGCGAAACTGGAACAAGATGACGTCGGAGCCGGTAAATTAGTTCGTACAAAAATCTGACGCTGACTGTATATTCATAAGCGTTAAAATTACATTTATTTCCATGTTTTGCGCTATTTTCTTTCCCTCTTTCCTTCTTTTCTCTTCTCTTTTTTCGCTCCCCGTCTTCTTCCATTCTTTCTTTCTCTCTCTCTCGCTGTGTGTGTGTTTGAACATGACAAGAAAAGTATTTCTGACTAACTATCTCGTGGTTCTCCAACTGATGCGGAAGGACTCAACCTTTCTTCTCCAAATGGAGGAATATCCTGGTATCCCATGTTTTCGTACATATTTGTACTATCATATTGGTTATCTAACTATTAGGCGTACAGTGAAATAATTCTCCTACAGGAAAGAACCATTATTTCTTATAACTGCAACCTCTATTTACTTTGTAAGTGACTTTACATATCTTTTATATCTAATGGCATCAGAAATCAAAGAGGAATTAATGTATAGAATATTTTCTGAATCCCATTGACAAAATTCATAATGAAACCATTCTTGTAAGAAAAGGAAAAAAATATTTGTTATTTAGTGCTCAAAGTGGCAAAGCCACATCGGTTTTCAAAAAATATGCCTTTAACAACCGGAAATATCTAAATCTAAAAGTAAAATATAGTCAGTGCCATATACTGCATACTAAGTGGTAATTTATAACATCAATCAATAATTTTGACTTGGTAGACTACTCGCCTGTTTACCAGGAGAACCAGGCTTCGATTCCCAGTGCCGGCCATTCTGACATACGTTTTCCTTAGTTTACCTCTGTCACGCCAGGCTTATGCTGGGATGGTACTTTGAATAAGCCAATTCGTTCCAAAAAATTCCCTTTGATAAATATATACAGCGTAAATTGGCCGAAATTAGGCTTATTTGTGGATTGTTAAATCAATCAATTTCACATTATCTTAAAATGCGTAGCGAAGGTTGGAGAAAGTTAAATAAAATAGTAGGAATTACATTTAAATGAATTTTATAAAGTGTGGGTGTGTGTTTCCGGATATCTTCCTAAAAACCACGCGCTCCACATTACAGATATATGGTATCATAATGGAAGATTTTGATGTAAGGGGTTCACATAAATATGTACAGTTGCGATTAGTTGATCTCTTGATGCTCGAGGAGCGAAATAAAGCGGGGAAGTAAGATTTGTGGTTGTTTTCTCTAAAACTATCCTCTCCACCCCCATACGGTATCATATAAAAGCTTATAATGTGACGGTTACGCATAGATTTGTGTGGTGCTTTTCAGTTGGAAACTTGAGGCTTCAGAAGCGAGAAAAGATGGCGAAAAAAGATATGACCTTGAAAATCCCAATCATCAATGATGAACACCGTTGTATTCATCGACAATAACAAACATAAATTAAACGAAGCATTTATTTTGTTTCTTTATACATTAAAACATCCTTTATCCCAAGTTGATGAAACTAGACCCGTTCCAGATAAACCGGATTCACGATTTTGTTTTGTTATATGTGCCTGCAACTACAAAAATATAATAACAAAATTTTTTACTTTGTAAAAACAAAATCATTTTAATAAATTGAGGTTCAATGTAGTTCCAACACTGCATATTTACACTAAGAAGAATTAATTAGACTCGTTCACTTGTATAAGATGCACATTTATTTTGAAACTGACGCAAATATATATATATATATATATATATATATATATATATATATATATATATATATATATTTCGAAAATCGTTTCGGATAAGCGAGTGCCGAATAAACGAGGTTTGTGTTCTTTGCTTACCAAAGAATTGCTAAATCTTTGGTAGATCTGGTAATGAAATATAGAGTATGTTTAGCGGCCCGTAAAGCCTCCAGCTCTTGCTAATATACGATGGTCAATCAGAAAGTAATGCACCCTATTTTTTCTCGTTTAATTTACAAGAAGACAATGAAATTTACATAGCATAATAGAAAACAACATTCAAGATTAATTTGAGAGTTTTAAATATAATTTCTATCTTTTCCCGCAGATTTTGTCCCCGTTGAAACAAGAGTATGTATTCCAGTGCGGTAAACATCGTGATTCTTCTTCCTGAGCCATTCCACCGATTGCCTCTTGGACTCTGGTTTCAAAAATGAACCCACGTCTCGTATCCAGACACAATTTTTGCCAAGAATTCCTTCCCCTCCATATTGAAGCTCTGCAACTGATCGGAGACTATTGCTTTCTTTGTCTCTTTATTCTGGTCCGTCAACATTTTTGGTACCCAGCTGGCACAAACTTTGGAGTAGCCCAGTTCATCCGTCATATTCATCACACTGTCTTCACCGATGAAGAGCATGCGACTCAATTCATCTGTTGTTACTAGGCGGTCATCACGACGACGGCGGTGATCAACATCTCGTCGACTCGATGGATGTTGCGTGGAGTCACTGCAGTCGTCGGCCGGCCGCTCCTCTTTACATCAGTCAAAGGTATTTTCCCTTCAGTTTCTGTACAACAACACACCTGTTATCTAATAGTGATGCCATTTCTTGACTTAGAAAGCTGTTACTGCAGTGGATTGTACATGAAGTTTTGTCAAATTGCTGCAAATTCTATTTGTTTACAATAGTAACTTATTTTAGGAGAAATAAAATAGGAGGCATTACTTTCTGACTGACCAATGTATTACTCTAATTTTTCCCCCATTACGTAGAAATGTTACTCTCTGAAGATATCTTGCGTTGCTAGATCAGTAGTATATCTGCTAATGAAATATACATTTAGCCGTACGTAAGGTTGGCAATCCTTGCTAGTTATCCATTATTAAAGCAAATGTTTAAGCTACTAACTTTCTCCTTACTCTCTGTTTAACTGGCGCATTTTATGTTCTCCTGTCGTGAGACGGCCAAGCAATATTCTCATAGCTGAATAATGTTTGATTTTGAGAAAGAAACTGTAGCTGTTAATGTGGTTAAGAGGGGTTGTTCATTTGCTTCTTCATTGCTAATTAATATTAGATTAGCAAGTAAAAAGGGAATCATTTCCAACATTAAAGCCCTGATCTACGATAAACCTTTTTTTTTTTTTTTTAGAGAGTTAGTCTAGCAACCTCATCAGAGTTTAATTATATTCTGTTTAACTAGAAATTCCACTGCAATTAGTTTTTCGTTCAAAATTAAACCATTTTGATGTATTTCGATTTGCAAGGAAGTACCATCTAATGATAATGTCGCCAAAATCAGTTTTCCACTGGGAATCAATATAAAGGACAAAATAACGAAAATCCCATGACTTCGAATCAGCACTCAGCGAGGCGCTGCGAATTCCAGCCCCTGCCCACGCCGATCATTCTAACAAATTTCCCCATAATTTCCTTCAGTTTCGACAGGTGAAACACTGGACTTGTACCTTAAATTGAGGGACAGGGCTGCTGGTTTATGCTTCATTGTCTTTGTAACAGAGTAAAAAAAATACAAAAGCTGTGTATACGCTGCTGTAAATTCCATACCGTAAAAAGTGAAACTTCACCGTGAATAAAGACCTTTCTGCTTTTTACTTATAAATATGGACACACTTTAAGAACTTCTCACGTAATGGCCGGTAAACTAAGCACTATTTAATGTCTCTTTATACTTTTGTTATTTCATTAAAATGACAAATGGTTGAATGTTGAACCAATTATACGCGGATGGATATGTTGTACGCTTATTCTTAACGATCATTGTTAACCTGTAAAGCCATGAATGCTTAGTAATGGAAGGTTTAGCGCATAATTAGGTTATCCCGGAATTAATCGAGCACAAAATTTTGTTCTGCACAATGATTACAGTATAAGGTTGATTATCCGAACGTTATTCATCTGAAACGTTAAATACTTGAACGTGCTAATTTAACAACAGTACTATAAAGACTGGAAATTTGGAAATGGAATTGAAAAACTCAAAAGGTTTTGTAAAAAGCTAAGTTCTCCGGTGTTTACTACTAGCACACGACAACCAAGAGAATGTTGTTGCTATTTGTGAAAATCCAAATCTTAAGGACTGTTGTTGCATGTTAGCCGATTCATGGGAGTTGATGACGGAATAAAATTTTAAAAATACCTGGAATAAACTCTGATCAACAGAAGAAACCGACAGGAATAGCTCTGAAGAGCAGTAAAGTGATGAATTTACATTGTTGTTTCAATCTCAGGTTTTGAAGACTGTGATGAAATGGGATCCAAGTGATAGTGATCCAGGCTTTCAAACTTTAACTAAAGATGAAATTATAACATATGTCCAGGAAACGCCGGATGCTACGGACATTGAAAAGAACGAATATGGAGATGAAGGTGACGATAATCAGGGTTTGCTGCCTTGGAAACAGCGATGATGTGATATGAACGACAACTTGAATGCTGCTTTTCTCAATTTCTTCTGTTGAATGGAATGAGAGATCTCGCCGCTAGGAAACGACGTTCAAATAACGAAATAACAGCGATTACTTCTCGCAATAAAGTACTGTATAGTTCATTTCTATTAAGTATTGTATTTTGTATGTCCTGAACTGCAATGGTAACATTATGTTAGAGAACTCCTGAAATTTTATGCTGTTTGTGGCTTCCAGGTTTGGTTATCCCAGGGTTACCAGATCATTTTTCACCAATGGAGGAAGAGATTCGAAGGTCCCGGGTTCGAATCCCGGCTGGGGCATGGATGTAGATTTTAACTAGCATTATATTCATAATCGTGACGGGCCGAAATCAAAGTTACTATAAATGGCTCATACAAAATAAAGTTTTACCAATGGAGGACAGTAAAGTTCAAAATGGAGGACAAATGCGGATTTTTTTCTTCCAATGGAGGACAACTAAGTTAAAGATTGATAGCTACCTTTTACTTAAAATCTGACGAAGAAACATTGAGAAACATAATAATTTCTAGCTCTGAAATTTCAGTTTTTCCAGGGCAAATTACCAAAAATATTATATTTTTATTGTATCTTCCTATCATGGAATAAAATTTAATGAAAATGGAAAGTGGTTAACAAATGATGAACCTTTGCTTAATATTACCGTAACAAACATTTTATTAAAGAATTTAGATCACGGAAGTACGAATATGTTCAATTCGGAACTTTTTAATTTAATCTGGTTACTAGAGAATGGAGGATATTTCAAGATATTTAGAAAAGGATTCAGGGCAGGAGGACAAGATAAAAAGGAGGACATGTTCTCCAAAAGGAAAGCGTCTGGTAATCCTGGTTATCCGAACAATCGGTTATCCAAACTACAGCTGGCCGTCCCAAATTAGCTCGGATAATCGATGTTTTACTGTATATAGCAAACCTACCCTCTACGAAATTATTAAAAACCATTAATATTTTATTTTTGATCTGTATATACGAGTAATGACTGAAACTGCATTGTTGCGAAATGATGGTAAGAAAGTGAAACGGTATGGAGAGATTGAAACCGCTCTGATGTAGAAAAATTCAACATTATATAGAATTGTGGCTTCCTGGCTTGGAAATTTCACTGCAATATTTCATTTCGGGATATTATGGAGTATAAAAAAATAAAAATTTTCAGTGACAAAAATTGTCAGATATTGTCCGCACAATGCAAAAAAAAAAAAGTTAAACGGTTAATATTGCAGTAAAAACGACAACCCAGATAGCACATTAAACTTGTTCGACATCGAGCTTGTGCGGAAAAAATACTTTTATTGTCTGCAGTGGGGTTCGAAGTCAAAATCTTCAGATTTGTTTGTTGTCCTTCACACTAACCATTACTTTACGGTTCTTCTCCTAAATGAAGTACATTGTACTAGTCCTTTCATAATACGAAGGTAGTTTCTGAAATAAAGGCGTGCATAAACGATTAAAACTATCTGCTCTCCTTTCCTTTCTTTTGTATTTTTCAACATTTTATACAATTTTCAAAACTGCACACATTTCCCGAAAATACGTTAAACAATTCAGATTAGATCATTATTGTTTTCTTTCATTGTACGCAATGCAAAGACCAAAAACTCAATGTGTCATCGACCTGAGCGGTAAAGTATACGCATCATTATGATTTTTCTGAGGAAGTCGCTTGTGAAACATCAACGAAGCAGTTTTCATAGCTTTAAAATAGGAACAATAGACTTTTCCGATTTCCATTTTCAACCTATATCCGAGCATTTGCTTCTGAAAATGTCTTCGTAACATAAAAGGACTAGTAAAACAGAAGACAGTCAAGAGTGGCGCAATAAAGCAGTGGTTAGATTGACAAACAATAAACAAAACTGAACATTCAAGGTTCGAGCCCCAATACAAGACAGTTAAGTTTTTCGCCACAGGATTGATGTTTAACAAGACAATTTGTAGCAGTTTGGCGTGGAAGGTTTGTAACAACTTTGTCTCTTGTCAACTTGCAAGGTTGTAACAAGTTTGGAGACTTGAAATGCCAAAGCGTGGAAGCGAAACCTCGGAAAAGTGTTCGTGCCATTGCCGTTAAGTTAGGCATACACCATACCACTGTCAGTCGGCGGCTCCGTGTGATCGGTAAGTTGAAAAAAATGGACCCATGGGTGCCACAGGAATTGACACCGGCCAAGAAGAATTGTTTTCTAGAGATGTGCAGTTCTCTGAGTATAAGGATTAAGCGGGATGGTTTCCTGTAACGAACTGACACTTCAGATGAAAAATAGATGTGCTATAACAATCGTAAATGATCAGGACAATGGTTGGATCGTGATCAACGTGCAGACCAGCGTCCTAAACCACCTCTCCACCCATGGAAGGTTTTCTTGTTGGTATGGTGGGAGTGATCCATCATGTCTTTCTCAACCCAGGTGAAATTATCACCGCAGATCGTTACCGTGCTGAACTCCATGAAATGCTCTACAAACTTGCCCGCAAGCATCCACCAATGGTCAAACATGATGTCCTCATGTTCCATAACAATGCTTGCCATGTCGCGCTAAGAATGGTCATTATGATTTTCAGTATAAAACCATTCCTCACCGGCCGTATTCCCCGGATTTCTCTCCTACTGACTACCACCTGTTCCGGCATCTCGATCACTTCTTGGGAGGAAAGACTTTCCCTGATGATCGGGTGGTGCAACATGCAGTTGAGGATTTCTTCGCATCGCAGACTCCAGACTTCTTTCGCCACGGAAACCAATCGTTGGCTTAGCGATGGCAGCAGTGTGTGGCCGGAGACTACGAATACCTTGATTCAGCAGGTAATGCAATTTTAATTTTTTGGCCTTTGGACATGACCCACCTGCGTTGGACATTTCGTTCCCACCAACCCAATATTATAGTTCTATAGGTTGGCCGATCTCAGATAGTACAGTAAACTTACAGCAAGTTTGACATTGGATGTTTTCAAACTTGCTACGAGCTTGCAGGAAAGTTGCTAGTTGATATGCGACAAATGCTGCTACAAACCGGTAACGTCAAACTTGCTACAAACTTGTCAAAATATTGGTAGACCAATCTCGAAAACCGTGGCGGAAAATTCAATTGTCTGCTGTGGGATTAGAACCTACAACTTTCTTATTCACTTGTTATATGTCACTGTAACCAGTACGCCATGGAGACATCTTCTGACAGGCTTTTATTTGACTAGTTCTCTTATATTACAAAGACTGTTTTTGAAGTAAAGTAATGTATATAGGCTCAAATTTGAAACTGGGATATCTGACTGATAGAGTTATACAGTTTTTTTTTACAAGCAAGGCAGCTCAGGGAAACGCGTTTTGGGTGTTTGCTTCGCATATAAGAAAAAAAGAGAAACGTGTAACCTGAATTTTCTAACTATCTATTTTCGTGAAGTGCGTAAAATCTTAGTAAATGAAAATGTTGAAAAAATGTGTACTTAAAACGTTGAAAAGTGGAAAAGGAAGGAAAGGGGAGCAAATATTTAAGGGTGTAAATAGAAGGAAATAAAGTTTTCTTTAAGATAAATAATCTTTACCTTGTCGAGTATTGAACTGCGATTGGCTAGTTAGCAAGCCAACACTCTACCGGGGTAAAGCCCTAAGATACAAACAATTTGGCACCGTAATTTGTTTTTCACGAATCTAAGTAGAACACTAACAGATGCAATGGATAATTTTCCCGTGGGGACTCATTTTATATAATATATACTAAATCATAAATTCAATCTCCAATCATGTTGGTAAGTCATTTTACACCCAGTAGAATAAGATTGAATGACGAACTTCTTCTCGTGACGTGGACCTCACACATTTTTTTCTCAGACCAAATTGCTGCGAATTTAGTGCGGTAGGTTTGTCATCATCATGGCACAATTATGTACTACTTGATGCGTAACGTTTATTACGGCAAGGAAAAATCGAGTCTAGTGTAAACTTGACACAAACCTGGGTGTTATTGGTAACACTTCACGCACCTAAGTACAATTTATCTTTATAATCACTGAACAATTAATTATTTATAATACTGTTCACGTCATCTTACTAAATTCCGAAAGAATACAGAAAGACATTAAGCTGTGTATAAACGAAAGCAATATTAATGTTAAACTGAAAATCTTTTTAAATTAATAACAGTAAATGTTAATAGAT
>JAGDQP010035074.1:0-19770 GCA_022664845.1 Lepisma saccharinum | reverse complement strand
AGGAAGAAATACCAGAAATTAAGAACACAGAACTAGAAATAGCTATAAGATCTTTAAAAACGAAGAAAGCCCCAGGACCGGATGCAATAAAATCGGAGATATATAAGAATTCGAAAGAAATCTGGGTTCCATACTTAACTCGCCTTTTTAATGAATGTATCAGGCAGGGACGTTTCCCAAAAAATTGGAAGGAAGGGAACTTAATTATCTTTCTGAAGAGCTTGGAGAAATCTAAGACAGATCCTAGATCGTACCGCCCAATATGCTTGCTGAATGTAATCAGTAAACTGTTTGAGAAGATAATAATAGCAAGGTTACAAGCAAGCAGAACGGATTTAGAAAATGATAACATGCAATTTGGATTCAGAAAAGGCAGGTCAACGCAAGACGCCATTAACAAATTCTGTACAGACATTAACAATTCAGGCGCAAATTATGTACTTGCGTTATATGTAGACATTAAAGGAGCCTTCGATAACCTCTGGTGGCCAGCGTTGTTTAATAATATGACTGAAATGAAAATTCCGCTATATATTATTAGGGTATTGAGGGACTACTGCCAGGACAGGAAGATTACATTTAGGGCTCCGGGAGAGAAAATAACAAGAATACCCAATAAAGGGTGTCCACAGGGGTCTGTATGTGGCCCAATATTTTGGGACATATGCATTGCCCCCTGTCTCAAAGTTCTGGATCGGATGGAAGAAGTAACATCGGTAACGGCGTATGCAGACGACCTCGCTATTTTGGTGGAGGGCAAAACTCGAAGACAATTAGAGATTAGGACAAACAAGATCACCACAGTATTAGGGAATTGGTGTAATGAAAATAAACTTAAAATTTCAGTTAATAAGACTAAGTATATGATATTTAAAGGAAAGTTACAGCGAAATCCTACAATTAAGTATGAAAATCAAACTATTGGAAGAGTTGATAAGTTTAGATATTTGGGAGTTGTAATTGATGAAAAGCTGAACTATAACGCCCACATTGAGGAAACTACTAATAAAATTTTGAAATTTGGAAATAAGATAATAACATTGGCAAGCACTAAATTTAAGTTACCCACAAAAATTTTGAAATTATATAACTCCCAGATAGTAAATGCTGTTGGCACCTATGCGTCCAGTGTTTGGGCACATAGGTTGCAAGAAAACAAATCATTGGCGCTAAAACTTAACAGAGCTCAAAGAACCATCTTACTGCGAATGTCTGGAGCATATAAAACAACACCGGGGGAAGCCATAAATGTCATTCTGGGGATAAGACCTTTACATCTAGAAGCAATCAAAATGGCAGCTCAGTATTGGATAAAGCATGAAAACCAAATAAGAGCTACGGAAATTTTGCGGGAAATTCCACAAGATATAAAAGACATTGATAATAAAATAAATCAAATTTGGCAAAGAAATTGGCAAAATTCCGGAAAATCAAGAAGGTTGTATGGAATAATACCCATGATTGAACAACGTTTAAAATGGACCAATTGGAATCCAGATAAGGGCTCGATGCATTTCCTAAGTGGACATGGACCATACAAATCGAAATTACATGAACTAAAGATAGTGGAATCCCCCGAGTGTTCTTGCGGACAACTTTCAACACCCGAGCATGTGGTTCTCCATTGCCCAGAAAATCACGTGAAGGCGGATGGAACTGTTGATGCTCGAATTGTGGATTTGAGAAACGAACTAAAGAACGTTGACATACGTGAAATAATCGAAGATGACAACAAAAGAACCTCCCTGGATCTGTTGGCTACCATCATCTCGTATAAGGAGAAAGAAATCTATATGAGGAGAATGAGGAGGAACATATATGACCAAGAATGAAGACGGGAAACAATGCATATTGTAAATAATGTAAATAACGTAGTCGAAGAATGTGTGACGCGCGCGACCCGGGTACCAAGGGGAATACGCGGTGCGGGAGAAGCGGAATGCGGGAAACTCACATATAAGAATTCACACGAACTTTGTGGATTAAACATCTTTCCACGGCTGTGGTTCTTACAAAATTGTGAGGACTCAACGCTAAATCGCGAACCGAAACCGGTATGCCCCGAGGCCAGCCGTATAGCGTTGCGGGAGTGCGTGAGTGCTAGAACTTTCGGGATTAACTATTACTCATCCGCGAAGAAACCCCCAGTGCCTGACCACCAATCCTATGGATATGGATGGTAAGCGGAGTACCGAGGTAACTGGATTGGTAAAATTAATAGTGATGTGCAATTCGAAAGAAGTATGAAGTGTAGTGTGAATGTGCGGTGTGGTTGAAGATTCGGCTGTGAAGAAACTTCCAGGATAGGCCCCAATCTATACGGATATGGAGGGTGTGTCCCAGCCCCCTGGAATGAACTTTAACGGCTGACTTCCCTGGTGAGAATGGATGATGAGAGTGAAAGTAGTTAGGATAGTTAGGATTAGCTTAGAGTAGATAGGTGAAGGATAAAAATTAAATTCTGATACGGAGCAATTCATAGGGAATTAAATGTAAATGTAAACTATTATTAATACTTATTGTGATAATTGCTGATGATATATTTTTTTTGGTTTAAAATGTATTGATAGAGGAACTGAAGTCCATATAAATGAATGATTGTTTAGTGTCCTTGTATTTTGTATTTGAATTGCTTCTATTTTAGAAATATTTTATATATTATTAATGAGTAGATTACGGAAAATGAAGTATAAATTTTTATTAAGATAGTTACACAGATAGCACAGTGCGGGAAGTGATTTCAATAACGTAATTTTGACTGTATAAATGAAAAAAAAAACTGATACTAACAATAATAACTAGACAACTATGTAAGGACTAATAACACCGATATATAGGATTAGTAAGGAAGACACTTAAGAAAATACTGAAGTCACAACATAAAAGCAGGAATTAATAAAGTGAAAAACATTAATAAATAATAGTAAAATTTAACCCAAATAAATAATTACTTGATACATTAAACCACTAATACAGTGTACTTAATATATGATTGTATTTTGTTACAGCTCAGGTCCATGTATGTACGTATTGTAAACTGAAGTCAAAATAAAAAAAATAATAAAAGAAGAAATTCCCCCACTCGCGGAAAAAGGGCCTGGATTTGCCAGCGGGAGCCAGGCTAAAAGAACTTCCCCGGCCCCCCTCTCTTTGCTATTATTTTCTCTTTTTTTATGTAAAACAAAACCATGAGGAACAACAGGTCCTGCCGACTCCGTGCTTCGGCGCCGTGTCAGGGGCCGAAGCAGGGAGACGAATACCGGGGATGGCCTGCCCCAGTCCCGTGGAGAACACTTTCAGTTCGCTGCATTTCAAATGCGCGAAGCGGGGCTGAGCCAAGATTGGCTGAGAGGTAGGGGTGGTCAGAGGGTCCCAAATGTCAAAAAAAAAAAAATCATTTTACTTACAGCATACGTCGTATTCGCCTATAGAACGTTACGAATAAGAGATAAACTAGTGTAACGATGAAATGATAATAGATTATTTCAGAACCTCTTTCAGTTTTATAGCGAAATGATGTCGGTGCACTCAATACAATTGTTAATGGAAACACTAAACTAACAAACTGCCAAATTTGATTTTTTACGGGAGAAGCATAAAAGAGAATAGAATTGGTTTCACATAACGTATGCCTTCCATATATTATAGATGGTTTATGATACTAAAGGAGTGTGCAGTATACTTCAGAATTGCCAGTAACGGAATGTTTAGAGAGTCAAAAACATAAATAAGGGGAACGTACACTGTTAAAAATGACTTTCTCAGAATTGAATAGATTTTCCTACTCAAAAAAATCGAGTAAATTTTACTTGAAAGTGAGAAAAAATATTCTCAAAAATTAAAATTTGAAAATGGGATTTCTCAAATACGAACTAAGACATACTTTTCAAATTTGAGCTGAACCAATTATTGAAACTGTGTGTCTCTGGAAAGGTAATATTACAATTCCGCAAGATAATTACATGAAATCTGTAGACATAGTTTATTATTTTGTGAGCCTTGTAAAAGAATATCGTAAACAAGTGCAATGATTTCAAACATAAAACAAGAACTAAATTCTGTCGGGCAGTCCAATCTGTATCAATGCGACTGCATGTGATATTCATACGCGGGCGTGATCACGGTAAAAACAAAACATATTGTCGGGAGTTAAGTTTAAATCTTCTGCTTCCTAAGGTTTATTTTTCGTAAGATTATAAGGTTTGTTTATCTTTTGTGGTAGTAATTAACTTCTCATAAAGGTGAATGAGTTCCATAACATACTGTCGCCTGTTGTATTTCTCGCGTGTGTCAATAGATGTCTCTACTTTTCATAATGTAAAGTTGAAGTGAGTAACTTTCCCCTATTATGCAAAAGTTTTGATTTTTGTGTTGCATTATTGACGAACGATTTAAATATGTTTAATAATGATTCGTTATGCAGATCAAAGTGATTTTAAAAACACAATGGAGTAGTGTAAAATGACATGTACCTCAGATGGATATGTACAGCAGGAAGATAAAAACTGAATGCAGGATACAGCATGTATAGGGGGATATTTATACTGTGTACGTAAAGTTGGCACCCCAAGTGATTGTACTATTGACAAAAATAATTGTACTTCCATTGTACTCATTGAACCAACAACAACCTTCAATTGTACTCTTACGTATACAGGAAAATTCCAGGTCAAAGTTTGGATTGCTACGTCAAGTTAGCACTCCAAGTGATTGTAGTATTGATAAAAATGATTGTAGCTTCAAGTACTTCCATTGTACTCATTCAACAAGCAAAAATTTTCGATTGTACCCTCAGTGATATCGGGAAATTCCCGGTCGAAATTTGGGGTAGTACGTCAAGTTAGCACCCAAAGTGATTGTACTATTGATAAAAATAATTGTACCTTCAAGTACTTCTCTTGTACTCATTGAACCAACAAAACTCTTCGATCGTACACTCACCGATACCGGGAAAATCCCGGTCAAAGGTAGCTGTACTAGGTCAAGATAGAACCCCAAGTGATTGTACTATTGATAAAAGTAATTGTACTTACAAGTGCTTCCATTGTACTCATTAAACCAACAAAAATCTTCGATTCTACCCTCACCGATACCGGGAGATTCCCGGTCAAAATTTGGGGTACTACGTCAAGTTTACACCCCAAGTGATTGTACTGCTCATACAAATAATTGTACCATAAAATACTTCCATTGCACACATTGAAAAAAAAACAAAAAAATTCGATTGTACCCTCACCGAAACCGGGAAATTCCCGGTCAAAGTTTTTTATTCTAAATTGACACAGCACCCCAAGTGATTGTACTATTGATAAAAATAATTGTACTTTCAAGTATTTCCATTGTACTCATTGAACAAAAAAAACCTTCGATTGTACCCCAACCGGTACCGAGAAATTCCCGGTCAAAGTTTGGGATTCTAAATTGACACAGCACACCAAGTGATTGTACGATTTATAAAAATAATTTTACTTTCAAGTACTTCCATTGTACTCATTGAACCAACAAAATTTTTTGATTGTATCCTCACCGAAACCGGGAAATTCCCGGTCAAAGTTTGGGATTCTAAATTGACACAGCACCCCAAGTGACTGACTATTGATAAAAATAATTGTACCTTCAAGTACTTCCATTGTACTCATTGAACCAACAAAAATCTTCGATTGTACTCTTACCTATACCGGGAAATTCCAGGTCAAAGTTTGGATTGCTACGTCAAGTTAGCACCCCAAGTGATTGTGCTAATGATAAAAAAATTGTATCTTCAAGTACTTCCTTTGTACTCATTGAACCAATAAAAATCTTCGATTGTATCCTCACCGATACCGTAAAATTCCCGGTCAAAATTTGGAGTACTTCGTAGAGTTAGCACCCCAAGTGATTGTTCTATTGGTAAAAATAATTGTACCTTCAAGTACTTCCATTGTACTCATCGAACCAACAAAATCTTCGATTGCACCCTCACCGATCCCGGGAATTTCCCGGTCAAATTGTATTATTCTCCTGATACAATCCGTATCATCGTAGGCAGATACAGAATGTCTCCCCTGTGCTTATTTCATGTTTGCGATCGTAGCTACTAATCTTCACTAAGCAGACCAGACGGGTTGGGAGAGGAGAGCCGAAGCTCTCACTGTGATCGCCACTGTCTTTTATTCACAGCAGCTCCCCAATTGTCCTCACGATGCTGGGTCAACACCGAAATATTTGAGCCCCCATCGGGAATCGAACCCGGGACCGCTCGCATTGAAGTCGAGCGCGCTACCGACTAGGCTACGCAGGAGCTCATATATATATATATATATAGTACCATAATTTTGAAGACATTTGAACCAAATTTTTATATGTTGTTTCTAGGCTTAATAGCTCGGTTAAGTTTGTTAATGAGCAAAATCGGTCGCCATCTTGGATCCAAAATGGCTGCCGAATCCATTGTTGTATAGAATACACAGCCCAAACGCTTTGGATTTTGAAATCAAATTTGGCTTAAAGGTACAACTTCACTGTTTGATTACGAAAATGTTGCCTAATGAATTCAAAGACGCCATCTTGGATCCAAAATGGTGTAAGCAAGAAATCTATTTTCCATATCGTTTGAGCTAGATATACTAAATTTGGCTTAAAGATGTATTGTCACTAGTAGTTCAAGAAAGTATTACAAAATGTTGATAAAGTTGCCATCTTGTATCCAATATGGTAGCCGAACCCATTGTTGTATAGAATACACAGTCTAAACGGCTGCAGCTAGAAATATCAAATTTGGTAACAAGGTACATTGTAACTTGTATGTTACTAAAATATTACATGATGTATCCAAAGATATATCCAAAGATATATGTTTTGTATCCAAAGATATCTTGGATACAAAACAGCGGACCTAAAAATCCGCTTTCCAAACCGTTTGAGCTAGAGATACGAAATTTGGCATAAAGGTGCATTATGACGAGTAGTTTAGAAACATATTACAACATTTGGGAAAAGTCGCCATCTTGGATCCAAAATGGCCGCCCAAAATCCCATTTTACACACCGTTTGAGCTGGATAAATGAAATTTTAATGAAAGTGTACCATCACAAGTAGGTCACGACAATATACGAATTTTTTCAAAAAGTCGTCAGCTTGTATCCAAAATGGCCACCCCAAAAACCTAATTTCCAAATCATTGAAGGTAGAGAAACGAAATTTTCTTTGAAGGTGTGTGACCAAGAGTAGGTTACAATAAATGGAGCAAACCTCCCTTTTGGGGGCGCAGCCCCCTTGAGAAGGTGCAGATGGACACCATAGTGGTGTAGTGCTGCACGGAAATTTTGGTTAAGATAAAGGAGGCGCATCCTCTCAAAGGCACTGAAGTTGCGGGGGTCTGGAGGCAGCGCTCCCAGCGAAGTAAAGCGAAATATGTATATATATACGTGTTGTGGGGTATCGTTGAACAGCTCTTAATGGATTATCTACAAATCAATAAATAGCTTCTTTATGGCGAGATTTGAATTTTTGAAAATAAAGAAACTTAGAGATCTACCTCAGCCTGTAGGCCTGCCAAAAGGGATTTTTTTTTTAAAATTGGAATAACGTAAATGTTATTTTATTTCAAACCAGAACATAGAACAAGTTCTCTATACTAGCTGCTGAACCATCGATTGTAGCAGACGACCTTCCTCAACCAACCAGCGACACTCTCCCCCATAGCGAAATCATTCATCAATGGTTTGCTATGACGTCTTATGCAATCGTAGACCATATTAGAACTATACTCTCTAATTTAAACGTTCTATATTACATCTGTAGAATGTGAGCACTACATCTGTACGAACTCTTATTTTATGGGTGCGTCTTATACGTAATGGAATAAGCGTGATAGCATGTTGACATTTTAATCTTTCTTTTCCTTATTTATATAGCTATCTGTATACCGTGTATAGTGCATGGCTATGTGAAAATATAATATGTCCATTATAAATATTTTTAATAGTTAATCAAGTACGTGAGAGTAATTACAATTATTTTTCATCTTTTAAAACATCGTTTTCTGAAGTTAGTTCCCTCTCGAAAATAAAATACTTCGATTTTTATATATTTCAAGCATATTAGTGTGTTGTACTTGGCGGAGACACTGCTGTGTTCCCCTGTTGTAAAGTGTAGGAAGATCAACACAGAGATACATACAGTGGCAAAAGGGAAATTTTGAAACTGGGAACAGCCAGAGGATGTATACATGTTCAATCATCCAAGGTGGTTGCTCTGTGTTAAAACAATAAAAGTAATAAATATTTAAGATTCGTTTTAAGTAATTGTCCCAAAGCTTTCTCACCAGAGCATAATTAATGATTACAAGGCAACGAGCTTATCCACTCATCCACACGTATATATCGTTATATTCCTTCTGTTAGAGTACAAGAAATGTCGGGATGATGCCTTAGAATAGAGCTCCGACTACAGTGACTGCTTGTTACTTCAATCAGTATGGTTTGTGATTAGGTAGAGGCATAGGTACCGCAGTGGTGATTTGACACACAGGAAGGTAGTATTTAGACAGGAAATAGCAGAGTTCCATCTATTTACACTTTATTCACAGATAAATGTAATGTCACAATAATAAAGGTTCTTTCTGTAGTTCTCTTTATCAAAGCCTTTGGTCTTTATCAAATTATTACTTAAATAATTTAATCTTTTCTCCAACAACAGTCTTCTGTGTAGTATAGGTCTGTAGTTTAGGATGGTCACCTAGTTGTCCATGGAAGGTCACCAAGTTGACCTAAGGGAATCTATCGAAGACTTAACAGCCTCGTGGACAGCATAGGATGGATTAACCAAAGTCGGGTGTAAACCACAAGGGTGCCCCTGACTTTGTTCTTATCCGTTCTTCGACGAATCTTAGAACAGTGTGATTCTATTCTCGACGGCAAAGCAGGCTCGAGGCCAGCGACCGAGAATAGGTGAGATTCTAGCAGACTCTACAAGCTCGAGACTAGCAGACAAGGAGTCTGTCGGTGTCCTGGACGACGTTCCTTTTATACTGCCGGCGATCATTTCACCATTGATCGATTTAGACATCGGTATTCCTTGGATTGCTTCCGTGTTCTTGATAGCATGGATAAGGGCAGACTTATGACAATGGCCAAGTACCACTGCAATATATACCTAGGGACATACAATAATACCTAACTCTAAAGGAAATTGTATGTGGACTTTAGAAATTACTAACCGTAAGATCACTTTTTCTACACAGAACAGTATCGATCAGTTTGCATTCCAAATAGTTTCCATTTCAAGAGAGCTCATGATCAATTTTTTATAAATACTTTCAGGTCAGCGCACATTTTCATTTATGATTTAATTACATTCTTTTGCAGATATATTCTTCGTGGTGCCGTGCAAGAAAAAGGGCCCCATTTTGTTGCTTTCTGTAGAAGAAGAAATGGGAAGTAGCAGGTGATCTTCGAAAAAAAATCCGTCATTGCACTTTCTCGCAAAATATTTCTAAGAATGCTGTTATATACCTTATAAATAGGATGTTGTACTTACATATACATAGGTATATTATACATCATTTTGAACTAAACCAGTTTGTCTACATTTGTATTTAAATTGTATATAAATATATATTCTAATTTTGAAGACCTCTGATTCTGTATCTGCCTATGATGATATGGATTGTATCAGGACAATAATACCTTCCATGAACGAAGAATGCACGGTAAACTTTAGACACTCTCCCATGTAGTCTCACTGCTGAACGAGATATAAATATCAACTGCTTTTTTATTTATTATTAAGTTTCAGATACAGCTGGAGTTGCTATTTTACACAGAAACAAAATAACATTGCAACGAACTAAATAACATGAAATTAAATTTTAAACAACACATAACACAGCAATTGATATCAATAATATGAGGATTATAATACACAAAAGGAATACCTCAGATATTGGTATTTAGCGTTCGATGGAAAGTGTTTTCAGATCCGAAAATATCAATATTTGAATCAAGATTATTGTACATAATTACTAGTCTATGGAATAAGGAGCGCTGTAGTATAAATAGGCGTGGTACAATGAAAGAGGTTATTATTTCTGATTATTAGTAAGGGAACACGGAAGTAAAATTTAGGTAACAACTCTCAAGTTCTAAGATTCCCTTTAAGTATCTTGTAAAAGTACATCAAATCTACCAGCTTGCGACGAAAAGAGGGTACGTGGAGACCAAGAACGGATAATAACTCTGGTTTTCTGGAGTAAACTTGTGATCAAACTATAATTAACCATCTAACTCAGAAGATCCGTGTTATTTTCGTTAATGCAGTTTATACTGTATATATTTTTTAATGTTTATGTCAGGCAAAATAATGTACATCAGCAGCATTGACCTGTTCCCAACGTTGTTAAGCCGACAAATGAAATTAAATTAAATTAAAATTAAATTAAATGCTGTGCTTGTAGAAATCCCTGTCTCTGGGATCCAAAAGCTCGTTAAATCTATTTTTAAGTTGGTTGAAGGTTTGGAAGTAGCGATTTCTCTTGTATGTTTTCATGGATAAAAGCAAGTGATTGTACAATGTCGTGAGGTCTGGTAAGTAAGCTGGATGTGACAGATATGGACCACATACAGACCAAGATTGGTAGTTTTTTTTTAATATCCTGATGGCACCGAACAACTTTCCTATTGGCAAGATTTAACTGTTTTTAGCAGGTTCAACAGAGACCCATTACAGCTGATCACAGTGATTCTTCTTAGTAAAGGTTTGTCTACGAGGAAGAAGCTGAAAATGAACAATACTAGCAGTTTTCTACGATACATACAGCATATCCTTGTGTAGGAGCTGAATGTTAGATTTAGATGTCAAAGCAACAGGACATTTATAACAAATAATATAAACGCTTTCTGTTCTACTCAACACTTATTTTAAAACACACGTTACTATAAGTTAATGAAGCTGTTCTGTGATATGAGCTCAAAGACTCAAATATATTGTAGTTGTTTGGTGAGGTACCTACTTGGAAAGCCTTCACCTTTACCACAGTTGTTGAAAAAGTGCGGGAATGGTTTCTGATGAATCGTCGAGCCTTTGCGCTTATTCGTGGCACGTTTGGCTTGAATCATCTTCAATTGCTTCCTACAATTAGCCCCCATCGATAAGTGATAGCCGACAACAACGTGGACTATTTTTTTAAGGTTTCATCTCCGTTACGAAATGTTTTAGGCTGTGCATTTACTCACCGGGTTTGTCCCAAATGTCGAACAAATTTTGCGTGCTTTATCTGCAGCTTTTGTGCGCAATTTAAATTCGTATGTTAAATCTTTATTTTTTTTAATCTGTATTTGACACTTTTACTTTCACCATCTGTTTTCCAGAATGTACGCGATCACGTAGGTACGTATTATCGTGGAAACTTTTCAGACAGCCAACCATGGATTAAGTTGACACCCTGCTAACCATAGTGCAACTAGGTAACTCACTTCAATGTCATTATATATACGGACTACAGGGATGTCTTAATGTTTCCAATTTGTCAAAATCTCCGATTTCTCGATTCATGAGCATCGCATCTAATGATAAAGCTCAATAGGGTTTAAGTTATATGTAGGGCTAGGATTTTGATGAAACTGCATCTTTTTTTCTGGTAAATCAGAAACGCATAACATTTAGTATGTACATATATGTTTCATGTCGTACTCAAACTTTTAAGCTCTATTTGTTAGAGCATTTTTTGCCTTTATGTCATTGTCATTTGTCATTTTTTGTCATTTTTTGGAATTATAAGTTATTTTTTGGTTATTTTTTATCATTTTCTTCGTTCCTGAGCAGTTGTTGTACGCTACTTGTTTACCAGACTTGATTTTCACATGGAGCATTAACGAGAAAGAATTAATACGAGTAAAGAATCATATTATTCTATTTTTATCTACTTTCCGGGATAAAATTTCAGTTTAAAATTAAAACAGTTATTGCTATTTTTTCTTAGTAAGTAAAACCTATTGAAGTTAATACCGTTATTTTTTCTACTTTTACTGCTACAGTCTGACAATTTAGAGGACATGAAGCAATGAATAAAAATTTATTTTATCTTATAGGTTAAATCACGCGCCATGAATTATTCTTATAGTCTTTTAGGTCATTTTTTAAAGTCCTTTTTTGCAATTGTTACGTCACAAATGCATCTTTTTAAGGGCAGTTTTCAGCAATTTGTAGGTCATCAAATTCCTGCCCTAGTTATATGTGTTAGCAGTGAACCTTATAGGTTTTATTGACAAAAATAGGAATGACTAAAATAATGTACGTTACCGGTAATTGATCCTTTAAAAAAGAGTCGGGACATTTTTGCGTCTTATCTTCAATTTGAAAAATATTGAGACTACGAAGAAAAGAAATGAACAAAATCTTGACGTCTGGTAGCCTTAGGATATACTTAATATTACTACTTTATTGGACTACAGTTTAACGTGGTATCCGAACCATTTGTGTCCCCACCCGTGTATTGTTCATTGAGTACCAAAAATGTATCTATCGATTTGTAGATATCACGTTGCACTTGTCCACACCTATTTAAAGTAATTGTTTCTCACAGAAAGAACTTCACAGATAAAAACGCGATCCAACAACACTATCAGTGATTCAACTACTTTATTAACATATAAATCTAAAAGTAAATTTAGAGCAAAAGATTATTTATTTGAATTTGGTAGAGTCGCTAAGGCCATTTATTAATTTAGGCGATAGAAGGAAAACTGGTGAAAGTCATTTTTCAATAAGGTTTATGTATGTCGAGAGAATGGAATCTACGCAGCAATATACGCTGGATTGTAAAGGAAGTCGTACTTCACCCATGGTTAGACCCACGAGTGGACTACGATTAAGATTGCCATTCATGGTTTACATCTTGCTAGGCATAATCAATTTTCTAGGCAGAAATAAACCTTATTGAAAAGTGACTCTCACTAGTTTTTCTTCGAAAGTTCCAAATGTAATAAGAACGAGAAAGAATACTCCTTTCGAACCCTGTGCAACCACAATAATCAGTATATAATTCATTGAATTTCTGGCTACAAACATCTTCATCAAGATTATATTCTATTGCGAACTTCATGAAGTCAGCACAATCAATATGACAAGATATTCCCTGCTAAAACTAACGAAACAATAAAATATTATCCTTGAATCAATTATTTGTACATGAGAGAAAATTTATTGAGCAACCTTTTTGTCCAAAGGACATTTTGTCCACAGACAATTTAGTCAAAAGGCAATTGGTCCAGTGACATTTGGTCCAAAGACAATTTCATCCAAAAGACAATTGGTCCAAAGAACATTTCGCCCAAAGGACATTTCGTCCAGAAGCCATTTGGTCCAAACGGTATTTCGTTAAAAAGATGTTTTTGTAGAATTGTCTATGCAATTCTGATAAGTACAATAATAATACTTTAAATTGTATTTCCGGTTGTTTTCGTTGGAACAATGAGTATCTTACACAATATCTTTAATATGTACTAGTGTACCTTCAGAATGTTTAGTGTTTGGTTTCCATGCAGTGTTGCCACGTTACAGCCGAAAAATTCGAGGAAACAGAATTTTAAACGTTAAGTCTTAAAAGTATCCCACAATTATTTCCCTTTACTGCGTGCTATAGACAACTGGTATACATCGTTTGAAAGCCTGTTTTATTGTGATTAGAAGGTGGTATAAATTGTAACAATCGAAAATTTAGCGTGCTCCCTATATCCATTTAAACTCAAACCTATCACTTCCTCTGCGAACGTTCGGAGTTTCGTCATTTCCCAAAATGTTGGCTTGAGCACAACTTACATTTATGAAGAATTTATGTAATTTGAATCACAAAGGTATATAGAATATTGCTGGAAAATCCCTTGCTTCTATAATATTTTTCCCCTAAACCTCCGCCTATAATATTCGGGCCTATAACGATTGGACTATGTTGCCAACTTAGCACCAAAAATTCTGACTTAGAATTTCCCTATAACCATAAGGGTACAATCGAAAATGTTTGTTTGTTCAATCCCTACAACATATGTTATTTAAGGCACAATAATTTTAGGAATAATACAATCGTTTAGGGGTGCAACGACAATTTAGCACCCTAATTTTTGACCAGAAATTTCCAAGTATCGGTAAAGGAACATTCGAAGCTTTTTGTTGGTCCACTGTGCAAAATGGAAGTATTTGAGCTACAATTATTTTCAAGAATAGTACAACCGTTTGGGGTACTACGTCGTTAGAAATTTCACCGAGAATTTAACGGTAAGGTATCGGTGAGGGTACAATCGAAAATTTTTGTTTGTTCAATGAGTACAATGGAAGTACTTGAAAGTCCGATTATTTATATCAATAGTACAATCACTTTAGGTGCTGTGTCGATTTAGCACCCCAAATTTGGCCGGGAATTTCCCGATTTCGGTGAAGGTACCATGGAAGATTTTTCTTGGCTCAATGAGTACAATAGAAAAACTTGAAGGTACAATTATTTTTATCAATACAATTTACAGTACAATCAATCATTTGGGGTTCTGTGTCAAGTTAGAACCCCAAATTTTGACCAGGAATTTCCCGGTTTCGGTGAGGGTACAATCGAAGAATTTTGCTGCTTCAATGAGTACAAAATAAGTACTTGAAGCTACAATTATTTTTATCAATAGTACAATCACTTGGGGTGCCGTGTAAAGTTAGAATCCCCAAATTTTGACCGCGAATTTCCCGGTATCGGTGAGGGTACAATCGACGATTTTTGTTTTTTTAATGGGTACAATGGAAGTACTTGTAGGTACGATTATTTTTATCAACATTACAGTCATTTGGGGTTGTATCTTGACGTAGTACCTCTAAATTTAACCGGGATTTTCCCCGTATCGGTGAGTGTACAATCGAAGATTTTTGTTGGTTCAATGACTACAATGGAAGTACTTGAATGTACAAATATTTTTATCATTAGTACAATCACTTGGAGTGCTAACTTGACGTAGTACCACAAATTTTGACCGGGAATTTACCGGTTGCGGTGATTGTACAATCGAAGTTTCTTGTTTGTTCAATGACTACGATGGAAGTACTTGAAAGTACAATTATTTTTATCAATAATAGAATCACTTGGGGTGCTGTGTCAATTTAGAATCAAAAATTTTGACCGGGAATTTCCCGGTACCGGTGAGGGTACAATTAAATGTTTTTGTTGGTTCAATGAGTACAATGGAATTACTTGAAAGTACAATTATTTTTATGAATAGTACTTTCACTTGGGGTGCTGCGTCAAGTTAGCTCCCCAATCTTTCACCTGGAATTTCTCGGTATCGGTGAGTGTACAATCGAAGATTTTGTTGGTTTAATGAGTACAATGGAAGTACTTGTAGGTACAATTATTTTTATCAATAGTACAATCACTTGGGGTTCTATCTTGACGTAGTAGCGCTAACTTTGACCGGGATTTTCCCGGTATCGGTGAGTATACAATCGAAGATTTTTATTGGTTCAATGAGTACAATGGAAGTATTTGAAGGTACAATTATTTTTTTGAGCAGTACAATCACTTGTTGTGCTAACTTGACGTAGTACCCCAAACTTTGATCGGGAATCTCCCGGTTTCGGTGAGGGTACAATCAAAAAATTTTGTTGGTTCAATGAGTACAATGGAAGTACTTGAAGGAACAATTATTTTTATAAATTGTACAATCACTTGTTGTGCTAACTTGACGTAGTATCCCAAACTTTGACCAGGAATTTCCCGGTTTCGGTGAGGGTACAATCGAAGATTTGTGTTGGTTCAATAAGTACAATGGAAGTACTTGAATGTACAATTATTTTTATGAGCAGTTCAATCACTTGGGGTGCTATCTTGACGTGGTACCGCTAACTTTGAACTGGAATTTGCCGGTTTCGGCGAAGTTACAATCGAAGGTTTTTCTTGGTTCAATGAGTACAATGGAAGTACTTGAAGGTACAATTATTTTTATCAATAGTACAATTACTTGGGGTGCTGTATCAATTTAGAATCCGAAACTTTGACCGGGAATTTCCCGGTTTCGGTGAGGGTACAATCGAAATTTTTTGTTGGTTGAATGAGTACAATGGAAGGACTTAAAAGTACAATTATTTTTATCAAAGTACAATCTTTTGGGGTGTTGCGTCAAGTTAGCGCCCCAAACCTTGACCGGTATTTTCCCGGTATCGGTGGCGGTACAATCGAAAATTTTTGTTGTTTCAATTAGTACAATGGAAGTGCTTGAAGTTACAATTATTTTTATCAATAGTACAATCACTTTTGGTGCTAACTTGACGTAATACTGCTAACTTGGACCGGGAAATTCCCAGTTTCGGTTAGAGTACAATCCAAAATTATTTTCGATTCAATGAGTACAATGGAAGTACTTGAATGTACAATTATTTTTATAAATTGTACGATCACTTGGGGTGCTGTGTCAATTTAGATTCAAAAATTTTGACCAGAAATTTCCCGGTTTCGGTGAGGTTCAATCGAAAAATGTTATTGGTTCAATGAGTACAATTGAAGTACTTTATGGTACAATTATTTTTATGAGCAGTACAATCACTTGGGGTGCTAACGTGACGTAGAATCTCAAATTTTGACCGGGAATCTACCGGTATCGGTGAGGGTACAATCGAAGATTTTTTTGGTTTAATGAGTTCAATGGAAGTTTTTGTAGGTACAAATATTTTTATCAATAGCGCAATCACTTGGGGTTCTATCTTGACGTAGTACCGCTAACTTTTACCTGGAATTTCCCGGTATCGGTGAGTGTACAATCGAAGATTTTTGTTGGTTCAATGAGTACTCTGGAAGTACTTGAAAGTACAATTATTTTTATCAATAGCACAATCACTTGGAGTGCTACGTCTAGTTAGCACCCCAATCTTTGACCTGGAATTTCCCTGTATCGGTGATTGTACAATCGAAGTTTCTTGTTGGTTCAAAGACTACGATGGAAGTACTTGAAAGTACTATTATTTTTATCAATAGTAGAATCACTTGTGGTGCTGTGTCAATTTAGAATCCCAAATTTTCACCTGGAATTTCGCGGTACCGGTGAACGTACAATTAAAGTTTTTGTTGGTTCAATGAGTACAATGGAAATACTTGAAAGTACAATCATTTTTATCAATAGTACAATCACCTTGGGTGCTGCGTCAAGTTAGCACCCCAATCTTTGACCTGGAATTTCCCGGTAACGGTGAGTGTACAATCGAAGATTTTTGTTGGTTTAATGAGTACAATGGAAGTACTTGTAGATACAATTATTTATATCAATAGTACAATCACTTGGGGTTCTATCTTGATGTAGTACGCTAAATTTGACCGTGATTTTCCTGGTATCGGTGAGTGTACAATTGAAGAGTTTTATTGGTTCAATGAGTACAATAGAAGTACTTGAACGTACAATTATTTTTATCAATAGTACAATCACTTGGGGTGCTAACTTGACACAGTACCGCTAAATTTGACCGGCAATTTCCCGGTTTCGGTGAGGTTACAATCGAAGATTTTTTTTTGTTCAATGAGTACAATGGAAGTAGTGGAAAGTACAATTAGTTTTATCATTAGTACAATCTCTTGGGGTGCTGCGTCAAGTAAGCACCCCAAATTTTGACCGGGATTTTCCTGGTATCGGTTAGGGTACAATCGAAGATTTTTGTTGGTTCAATGAGTGCAATGGAAGTACTTGAAAGTACAATTAATTTTATCAGTAGTGCAATCACTTGAGGTCCCAACTTGACATACGCATTTATACTTATCTTCTGCTCAATAAATATTTTTATCTTTGCCCCCTGCGTTTTGTCATTTGTTTTAATTCTCATAACGATTTTGAGTGATTACCCTCTCAAAATGTTGAAACTAATGTTCTCAATTTTGACTAACTATTTTCTCATTATCGTAGCTCCGGATCTATCTTTTTATTCATTACGTTCTCAACATTTTGAGCATATTCTTCGTCACTTTTGAATATTTCTTCTCATTTCTGAAAAATAGTCCCAACTTTTCTCATTTTTGAGCCGAAATTTAAACTCATTTTCGAGTAGTTTTGCCTCATGTTTGAGGCTTTTTTTCTCACTATTAGAGGAATATTTTCTCAGTTTTTGAGCACCATCACGTGTTCAAAATTGAGCAAAATTTAGTCGGTGCCAGATTGAGCACAAAATTTTCTCAAATTCGAGAATTTTTTTTCGTTTTTCAATAAACCTTTTTAACAATGTACTAACTTTCCATCTGCCATATTAAGTACCACAACCTTTATTTCCAAGTGTCACTCATCAGTTTTTTGTTTTAATTCCTGTACCTGTTGAAGTACAATTTTATATTTTCGATTATAGTAAGTCAAAGTTACGTCAGTAAGATATTAGAAAGTAGAAGATAAAGTTTATATTGAACCCTTCCTCCAGCAATACACACATTAGGAGAGAAAATACACACTTCTCACTCCCACCCTCATGGAATCACTGAGCTCCTGGAACTTTTCTATAAAACTCTTTGTGTTGCTCAGGAAGTAAAGGCAACGTGGTCGACAAATGTTTCTTTTTTCTAGCAGATGTAATAAAGCTTGTTGTACTATATCAGCTACAAATTTGCGTTTTTCGAGAACATAGAATATCGTGCAGTGTTCTCTGTCACTGTAAGTAGTTTTAATAGCTACTTGTGAATTGTTATGAATTCGTGTGACACGCTTTGGGCATTATCCATTTGGAAATACTGCATTTCTTAATTGTGAATAGTGTATGAGCAGCTTCCTTAAAATCCAAGAGAATCATTGCACGTCATTGAATTGCATGCAAAGTACTAGCGCGTTTAGCTGACTCAACCATCTTGTGTAGGTCTTTGGGAACGAAGAACATAGTTACCTGTGTTTATCTATGAAGGTGAAATCTTTATCACAATTCAAGAAACTATGGTCACTCGGTAAGAAATTGTGTATTATCACGTCACTATGGCACTTGGAACAAGTTGCAGGCAGCATGACTTAGTTCTTAGACCAGCGCAACCTGCTGTAGATTCTGCATTTCCATTCTACAATTTATCTTACATTCTAGCATAATTTTGGAAAGCAACACTACAACAGTTTGTTTTATGTTTTCTTTATACAGGAACCCACGGTAATCCGAGTCCCGCGGTTGTCCGAATGACCTTCAGACAACCTTCAGATCTTGTGACTTGTTGTTCAAACAGATGACAATCACTGGATCAGGTCAATTCAATTTCTGCTGTGCCGAGGAGCGGAGGTGTGATTGCTGTGCGTCTGCCTGTAAAGTATTTTACTGTACTGTACTCTCAATGCTGTATATTAATCCTAAACGGTCATAAATAGTATTCGTTTTTACAGTATGGCGTTTTAGTATCCACTCGGTAATCCGAATGAATTAATAATCCGAACAGCTAGAGCAAAGAAATATTCGGATTAACGCGACACTCATGAATTTTATTGTTTTATTTTATTTTGGTTTTAATATTTAAAAAGATGCCGTTTCGGTAAGACGGCCAGATCTATGCAGTTCTCCAAAGATGAACATTTATAAAAAAAAAAGTGTAAATAAACACGTTTAAAAATCCTTTAGGTTTCACCAATCATGGATTTCAGGGTTAACAATTTTACATTTCCCATTCGAACTCAGCGTCATTTGAAATAGAAGACAAGAAATTCAACAAAAATCGGGTAAATGTTCGCAGAGTATTAGGCTTGCCCTTTGATGGTACTGAGAACGATCCAAGCTACCATTCATCTTGACTGAGTGATTTCCTGTGTTTTCTTCAGCCACATCACT
>JAGDQP010035073.1:0-19771 GCA_022664845.1 Lepisma saccharinum | reverse complement strand
AGCATCCCTGTGTTTCCTTACCAATGCTTGTCCTCATCGCATCAAGGATGTCTGTCTTCAGCACGTCCCTTACTTCCGCAGTGTCTCTCTACGCTTCATAAGTGATTTACTGATTTACTTCCACTTAAGACCTGCTCATGTTCCTTTCTCAAAACCTTCTCAGGTAATTTGGTAATATTATTATAATTAATACCACAATTACCTTTATTTAAAAAAAAATGAAACGTCCTTTATAATTAGTATGCACGAGCTTCCAAAATAATTAGTTAATATTATATATATTTCAATGTATCATCGTTATATGCAGCCTTTGTTATATTTCGTTCAGGCTCTCGCGAACCATTACTGGTACGCGACGCCTCCTTACAGAATATTCTAATAATAGATGACAGTAGTACGGATTCCTATAAAATCCTAAATGAATCCTTTATTTAGAACTACTTTTGTTCTTCTCTTATGAACCTTTTATTGGGATCCAAATCGCTTTGTTCCAATACGTTTTTTTTTTCGCCACTGTAAATAGATAGATCAATAATTTGACTTTTGAATATGTAAGTTTTACAGGAGTGACTCTACCCAGATAGGAAACATTCCCCAAAGATCCAAGTATTTTTTTTTTACGCTTTTGTGGAGACATCATTTTTTGTTAAAGTTAGAAGCTGCATCCTCACCTTTAACCTTTCCTAGAATGCTTTTTCAATGTTTAGCTTTTAGTTGTTAGCGTCTGCCATGTAGCTTTTTTTTGCTTCTCCCTTCTGAGAGGGATAGAGAGAAAGAGAGAGAGAGAGATAGAGAGAGAGAAAGGGAGAGATACACATAATATTAATAATAAATGCACTTGGTTTGATACAACCCATGCTGTTGCATATTTTAGTAGAGTGGAAAGACGGTAAGCAACACTAACAATTTTTTTTTCCTGTACTGTACATGCAGCAACACAATTTAAAAAAAAATATATATATACGTAGTCTAATCGTTTCAATTAATGAAAAAAAAAATAAAGAGAAAGAAATATTTCGAGTGCATTGAAAAAAAAATTTCAAGTAAAGGACATAAATTGATTTTCATATTAAATTTTCCTCTTGTGAATGTCACACGATTCATATTAAATGAGGAGTCCAAAACCCAAGAGAAACAAGGCACATTAATGAAAAAAAAAAAAAGTTCCGAGGTAATCTTTTATGTATAACTCGAAATATATGGGACAACAAAACTGTCATATTTTGTACAAATAAATCTTGGATCTTAATGTGTCCATATTTTGGGTTATACTGAGATTATTTCGGTTTTTTTTTCTCCATTCATCAATGTCGTTTTAATCCCTTGTCTTCTGGAGTTGACAAATTTGTTAGTTTGGAAGCATATAGCTTGCTCAAAATATAAATTTTGTATACTTCACTGATTTGCAACCTTTCTGTACGTTTCGTGGCTCCCTTTGCCAATTATCTAAATACCGTAGACAGGAAAAATGTATAGAGTAGGAGCAGGAGCGTATCCTGTGGGCTATCTACGCTACCGCCATAACCTAAGCTTGTAAACAAATATTTCAATCTGCACATTAATATTAATTTACATGAAAGGAAGGCCAGAACACCTATCATCATCATCAACACTATGTGTGACCACCGTACCGTACCGTACCGTACCCTCTTTGTAAATCCGATTACTTGGGCCAGTGGTAGCTCAAGCTGTGAATCCAGAATACGTCACTGAGTAGGAGAAACATAGCCCAGGAACTGTAGAAAAATATATTGTTTCCATTGGTCATATTATAGAGGTGTCAGTTTCGCGGCTTAAAATGAGGCTGTGTATCAATCGAGCGACTGATATTCTACAATATCGAAATATTGATATCGTCAGCAATCAAAAATTGTCACATGACTGCAGCACTGGTGACTGAAATACATTTTGATAATTAATTTCTCAGTTGATTAACTTTGCTAAGATCTGTAGAATAATTAATATTCAAATGAAAGGATAATAGTAATGCTTTCAGGGATGAATGAACGAATAAATTTAAATATATTCTTTATTTAAAATCAGTGATATGTGTAACTTGGTAATAGGTAAGATTTAGTGTGTAAGAATTAATATTGATGACAAATTATTTGATTGTCATGTTTTATGTAATGCTGTGTGTTTAACTTGTATTCTTATCCTGGTCTAACAGAACATTTGATTATATATTATTATGATTATTAAAGAAACACAACAGGGGAGAATAACGTCGAGCTTCCAGCTTTCAGCCACGCTCGGCTTTCCGGGAGTTGGGAGAGGGAAATATTATCAAAAAGCTAGGAATCCCGCGAAAATATATTTGCTGTTGGGTCAGTTTATGTTTAAAATTCGTTGGGATCGTTCCCAGGACCTTCCGATTGCTAACCCAACGTTTCTACCAACTGCACTGAGAAAATTTTTATTCGGAATCACGTACCTGTATACAAGAATTCTTAGAAACGTTGGGAGGCCTGTCCAGTACATTCCCCGGAATAGTTTTACCCGGAATGTAATTTATACAGGAATTCTAAAAAATTCTATTTCTACAAAAATTCCTTTATGTTTTACAGTTCACTTGGAGTGTATTGAAGTATAGAATGAATGACATGTTAAACATGCCAGGCATATAATTTTATCAGTAAAGAATGTAGTCATGTAAAGATATCCTGATGCATGTAAAGTTTACACGCAAAGAATTGAAAATTATATGGCCGGGAATGTAATAGTAACAGGACCTAGGATGATTATCATGTATAGTTATCCAGACAGGACTGTAAACATCTCCAGCCGGCTATACCGCAAATAATAGTAGAGGTATGTATCCCTATGATCACTGCGGCGCTTAGGAACAGCCTGGGCGGCCACAAACAAATGCTCCACCACGTCTAACTAAAAGTAAACATCAATGATGCCTGAATAAAAGATTTATTAAACAGAGGATTCTACATAATTTCCCCTCTTATCAGAAGTTTTTTTAGGACAAGGCTAGCTCCCCCAAAGGGTTACACCTTCTATTTGGGATGGGAAATTAGGTGGCGTATCGGTTTTGGAAAAGGTAGATGATCTAGGTGGTTCCATTTCTATCTTTTACTTTATTTATTCCATTATTATCATAGCCTATTATGAGTTTTCCTCATAACCATATATATGGTAGGAATAGTAAATGATAATGTAATGTAATGGGTGGTGAAATAATGAATACGAGGTGCTATTGATGCCACAACACGTTGACACACTTGAGATAGATGAATGATGTGGACAGATGAGCCGTGTTCGTTCAAAATGATCACTGTATAATATATATGACGGTGAAATATAATGAGGGTGATTTAGTTGGCGAAATTGTGAGATGAATGATTCGTCAGGGTGGTCAGGTGGAAGAGTGTAGTAATACATTGTAAAGTGGTGTATTTTCAGTGTATTTTCTGTCGTTCTCTAATTGTGTGCGGATAATGTTGGTGAAGAGTGGATATTCGCTGTCGAAGCGTTTGCGGGTGTCTCAATGATTCCAGGTGATAGAGTAAGCGTGGAAAGTTTATTTGATCGTAGAGCTCTTGTGTTGGACTAGGTAGTTTAACTCTAAAGGCTATGCGGAGGGCATGTCTTTCCATAATTTGAAGTTTCTTTATATATGGCTGGTGTTGCGTTAATCCAGGCTGTAGACCCATAGGTCAGAACTGGTCGTAAGAACGCTTTGTACGTATTAAGAACGGTTTTTGACTTTTAACCCCAAGTTGTACCTGTCAGTCGTTTAAGTAGGTTTATTCTGTTCTTGGCTTTACTGATGACAGTTTGAAGGTGGGGGTGCCAGGTGAGGTGTTCATCGAAAGTTATGACTAAGCAGGTTACTGTTTTAGTGGGTTTGATATTTTCATGTAAAACTATCAGGTTGAGTTTAGCTGGATATCGTCGAATTAGTGGGGAGAAAGATGATCGTTTGTGTTTTACGTGAGTTAATTGTGAGTCCCCTCTTACTGCACCACGATGTGAAGATGTTGATTCCTTCGTTCATGGTTCTATTGATGTGTTGAATGGGGTTACCAAGTCCGAGAAAGGCGGTATCATCAGCATATTGAAATATCTTTATGTTTGGAGGAAGTGGTGGGAGATCTGCAACATATAATAGGTGTAAGAGTGGCGATAAAGCGGATCCCTGGGGAACACCACAATGAAGGAAAATGGGACGAGAAAGGTTGTTATTGATACTAATGTAGGCGATTCTGGTGGAGATGAAGCTGAAAATGAAGAGGAGATAAGTTATGGGCAGTTGGAAGAATTTTAGTTTGTATAGTAGTGCTCGATGCCAAACTTTATCAAATGCTTTTTCGAGGTCAAAGAGGGTAAGGCAGGAATTTATTGTAGTGAATTGTTATTTGGTTTGTAAGGCGGAGTAACTGGTCAGGAATGCTGAAATTCGGGCCAAAGTCTGCTTGGTGCAAAAGGAGTTGGTTGTGGAGCTGTAGATGTGTGTGAAGTCGTTTCACAAGGATTTTCTCTAAGGTTTTACTTAAGGTTGGGGTTAACTGGGTTGGTCGATAGGAGGAGACAGAATTGGGGGATTTATTGGGTTTCGGGAATATTAATGTTTTAGAGGTTTTCCAATATGAAGGGATAAAACCTGTTCGAAGGATGAATGTATAGATGGATATAACGTGTGGAATCCCCGTTCCATGTTTTTCTATTTTGGTTCGCTCTGTTCAGTTTCCCGGTTTCCATACAGTCCGTCTTCTAAGGAATATTCCTGTAATGACCTGCTATTGGCTTTTAGTCTTGACCGTCTTCTATCCCTTTTGCGCAAAGGTATATGTTTCCGATGATCTTTTGCCAACTTTTCCTTGCGGAAGAATTATTTCGTTACAAACTACTTTCGACTTATCTTCCGTTTGTTTCCGATCTTCTTATTGTATAATTATTATCCTAATTTTTTTTATTGGTTTAAAGATTAAAAGATGTGGGGAGTCGTAATTGGAGGATCTTCCCGCCAGTCTAGAGTATTATTTTATTATTAAATTTTTTTCTTATTAAATATGTATAATATTTTGCTTTTTAAACTTTTGTTTTCTTTGCTTCTGGTTTGAGATGATAAACGAGAGAAATGGAAATACTCATGACTGGCCAGTATGGCCTGGAAACCCTGATTATTTTCTTGTATATTTGTTTTTCTTAAATGTGTTGAAGTGGTAATTCGCCTTGTACGACAGTGGTTAACTTGAAGAAGTTTCGTTTCGGATCGTCTCACTGATGTGAAATAAAAATGCTCATTTTTGAAACATGAAAATGTCGATATTGTTTTCAGTGAGGCGCACGTAAAAATGTAATGACATGACTTATCGAATAGCATATAAGTCATATCCTTCGTTTCGTGCTAGTTGTCACAAAGTTTGAAATAGATTTCGGATGAGATTTTCCTGCTTGATGAACTGTCTCTTCAAGGCATCAGAAACTGGAAGACATCTTTAGTCTTTTCTACCGGTTACTCAAGACCTGCCTTCAACCGAAATTTTGGGAAATTGAGCTTCAATAATATTTTTGAACTGCTATTTTTATAATATTCGGCACTCTTTCGAAATGTTAAGAATCTATTGTTTTTTTTTCTTTTAGTGCAAAGTAAATTTATTGAGATGTGCAGATAAGCAGGATATGGCGGACATGGATTTGCCATCGCCTCCTCGGCAATGCGCCGTAGGCTAGCCAAATCTGATAAACCCTTTACCCCTCCTGTTCTCTCGTTTATTACATTAAATCATTATTTCTTATTATTAAGTTACGTTTTGGGGGAAAGATGAATTTTAGTTACCCCCATTTATTTGCGTTTTTTTTCTCGAACGTTAAAGAGCTATTTTTAGGAAGATGTCCGGAGTAACTTTGGCTTTTGCACTGCGTGACAGCAGTATGCGTATCTGTTTTCTAGATTCTTGTTTTCTTTTCCGTTCGTATGTCGTTTTGACGTAAACAAGCATCAGGTTTCCTACCTTCGCTCTTTACCAAACACTGTCCTAAAGAAACAACCTGTGGTTATTGCACCGGCAAACATCAAACCAAAACTTGCCCTAACCTTCAACAACTTCCAAAATCCAATAACTGTAAAGAAAACCACCCAACCTTCAGTTACAAATGCAAAGGCCGTCCTACCCTGAGTTCCGATGCACCTGCATATATCGTACCACTTTGTATTAAACGAGAAACAAACAATTACTCATACTGTGTTTTTCTATACTGCTCTACGACAAAATTGTGCTGCCATCTGTTGACAACAACTTAAACTGCTTAGCACTAAGCAATGACCTGCAATACATAAACAATAGTAGGACCTAATTCTTTTTCTTTTCTCTTTCTAATTGAACGTACAATATAAATTAAAATCAATTTAAATTTCAAATAACTTAAAACAATTTAAAAGTTGTAATACTTTTTGTTTAATTAAGAAATAACAATCTTATATATCATGAGCACTATGGCTTATCATAGGGCCATATCAGCTTTTAGGCATCTTTCGGTCAGGTCAGGATTAAGGAGGAGAGAGGATGCCGGAAGAAAGTAGCATCGCGGGATTAGCCTGGTGTAACTGAAGAAAAAAAAATGGAAATCCACAGTAAGGATGCCCGTTCGCTGGGCGAAAACGCAGCACCTTCTAAAATCCACGCCAACGGTCTACCAACTGAACTGATAATGCAAAATTCCGAGTTTTATTACCAATTTGTGATGTGCCAGTTCTTGAACATCACTACTGCCATCTGTTGGCTGTTGAGGAAAACCAAGCCGCTAGCTTTAGTGCAACTCATAGAGGTCACCATGGTACTATCTCTATGTATCAAATTATATTTTAGTTTCTTTTATTCATTATTATTTTCTTCTTTGGGATTTATTTATTTATTCATTACAATTTAATTCTAGGTAATTTAATAATGGTCAATGCATGGCCGGGTCTCCCCCTACGTCACCCCCGGTAGTAATGAGACTACTTGTTTTGATATGTTTAGTACATAAGTTGTTTATGCTTATTCTTAGTAATAATATTTCCTTTATTATTTTAAGGAATTTATTTTGATCGTTTTGCGTTTCGCTATTTTTGGGACTCTGGATTTCCGCTCTATATCCCGATATTCACGTTATATCTCGTTCTTTTCGTCTCGTGTGAGTTTGGTTCGAGACTGCGTTTCCCGTGCTTTGTGCGCGTGATGTCATGTGTGTTTGTACCCGATCTGTTAATGGCGAAGTAGTACCGCCTTTAAGTTTTTCTGCACAAAAATTAATATTCGTCGAATTGTTTATTTCTTCCAGTCTAAAACTGCGAAGGATGTCTTCAAGTCTTGGTGAGTCTATTCCAAACTATTTCTTATAAGAGGAGATGGAATACAATCGTCTATCAAACAAATTTTAATAATTAGTGAGCTGTCACCGCATGCCTCGTGTTTGCAGAGGGTAGCCATCTTCAGAATTTTTATTAAACGAAATTGGAATTCAAGATTTTATTAATAACTTCGAGTGAAACGATCTGAATTTACTTCCGTTTTGAACTTCGAACTCTTCGTAACTTGTTTTTGATCTGAAGGAAGAGCCTTTCACCATGTGTGCTTAATTTTCTCTACCTTCTCCTCCTCTGGCAGTTTATGAACACGAGCATTCCAGGCGAAATTTAGGATTTTGTAATATTTAAATTTTGAATAATATTTTTATAGTTAAGTACTTAAATTTTTGATGCGTCATGTTCTCAGAAGTGAATTCATCTATTGTTGAAAAAATATTATGAAATTTTGAGCAGTAAATAATGCGAAAATAATGTTAAAGTAAAATTCGGCGAATATATGTGGTAGATATTTCTTAAATGTGAATATCTCGATCCTTCATCCCCTCTCAACCTATTTTCTGGAATTTTGTTCGATTCAAAAAAATAGAAGAGGTGAAGGAATCGACAGTCAATACTTGTGTGAGTGTTTTTGTGTTCACTGAGGTGCAGGCCGGTTGAGCCTCGCATATGTAACTTTTCGATTGAGTAAATTTTAAATAACTAATTTCTGTTTTCGGGCCCAATATTCGGTTTCAAATTTACAACTTGAACAATACATGTTACGTGTTTTGCACTGTGTTTTGAGGGTACCAATGAGCCTATTTTTCACTTGTATGAACTGTTCTTTTGATATTTTTTTTAAACCCAAAATTCTGTACAAGTGAAAAACAGGGACATTTTGTGTGTACAGATCGCACCCTTTGTAATCTATGTGGTATTATTCATATCACTTATACTATGATAACTAACTTCACTCTGGTTTATGAAAGACTAAAACTTTAATTAATTCAACGATGGATACTTAATAACATAGTTGGCACACTGTCGTAATGTTCTTTGCTATTTGAGAAAACAGCTGTTTGCTGTATGTGAATTTATAAAGTTTTGTTCTCTAAGTGTCAACATGCTAAAGCTTATAAATATTATCTTCAGGTAATGTAAATCTTTGAACAGGAAAGTTTGTAATAAAACAGTAATAAGTTCAACTCTGAAATCTGTTTAATTTCTTGAAAATAACAAATTGGGTTATAGAAATTATACTGCTATTTTGGTTGGTTGAAATTCTTGCATATTAGTAAAGCTATTCCATGCGAATTATTTGCGTGTTGCAATCCAACGTAAATCTTCTTCCTAGTACGGTAGTGTGATTTAACCAAGATGAGATTTTTGCTTGAAAGGATAGTGAGTTTATTTACACTTTTTTTTCATAGATCTATATTACATCCAGTGGTATGGATGCTAATCGTCCCTTATACGTAACTTAGTTAGGTTAGGCTCGATGGTGATTATTTTTCTGTTTCTTTTCTTAATCTTCTACTTTCTGCAACTATGCAATTACACTCATCAGTTTGTTTACTTAATGAAAGCCCACCTATGTAGAATGGATTTGGTGTGTTAAGCGAGAATCTAGACTTCGGAGTCCGTAGCTTCAGTACTTGAAGACTGCAGTGCTTTTTGAGTGTTTATACGAAATGAACCCAATAATAGTATGCATCAGCTACCATTGGTCAATGGCATAGTGCCTTCTAGAATGCTGGCCCAGTTGCTTGTTTTGGGTTCCTTATGAGGAAGTAAGTGTTTACGTTTAGTGTCACCTGTTTTTCTTCGTTGCTTTGGGTCCTGTGATTGCATGTTCGTGTACCTAGCCGTCGATTTTGAGTTTAGCTCTTCGATTCTTTTGGTGTTGCTATGAAATATTCCATTCCTGAACCTAGTGGTTAAGTTCCTCGGGAGGTGGCCACCTATAGCTCTATAACAGCTGTGTTCCTCCTGTCACCCCAATGAATATACATATGTGTGACTTCGTTATTATTTAATCATGTTGATGGGTGCCAGCCTAGTGATTTATGTGTAACCGCTTCGATGTTAAGTGAATATATATATATATACTTCATCCAGCAGTGGATAGAAAACGGCTGAATATGATATATATATATATATATACAGTATATATATATATATATATATATATAGATATTAGCAAGGTCAGGTGACTTGCTGTAAGACTTTGAGACAGGAGCAGAGTACTCCTGTAGTTGCAGAGTGCTGGTTATGACATTATTTGGAGTCAGTGGGGATACAGGCGGGGACACTTTGTGGGAGGTGTAGAGGGCTGGATCCCGGTGAACAGGTCTGCGTGAAGGTACAGGTATGGGAGGGAGGTAAGATGAGTGATGATGTATGGAAGTGGCTTACGCCCGCTCGCCCTGTGGTGACCTGCATGCCTTATCTTAGCCCTGCCACAGGGGTTGCGGAAGTAAAATATATATGTTGTGATTAAGCCTCTTTCCATTTTGGGCGGATCTTCCACGTATAGCGTGACCCGGATCTTGTGATCTGAATATTTTTTATAGACAAGATAGCCAAATCTGGCGATGGACTTTCTGGCACGCTACAAATTATTTTGAACATGGAAAATTTACGAATCCCGTTAACTTTTGTCTTTACTTCCCTTTACTTGTAGAATACCCTCAGGATTCCAGATCCAGACATCCCCTTAACTTAAAATCGGAGTAGCATTTACGAATCGTAGATTCTCTAGGTGGTCCTGCACAAAACTTTATTCGAATATGCCATTGCACACAAGTAACACAGTGGCTAACGTCGAAAACCAAGACAAAAAAAATGTTCTCATATTTATGACAGCCATTTTCTCTCATATCGCCCCTAGCGGCGAACAGTGTTACTACGAGTTAGTGTTGCCATCTGTGATGTACTGGAACAAAACTTTTTCTGTACTGGTTGCAAAACTAAAGTGATTATCGTGGCAGCTCTGTATGTTATTTTAGAAATATTGAATAAAAAAAAAATGGAATTCGCAGAACTGAAAACAATAAATAGATTCTACCTTAACGAAAGAAAAGGCCTAACGAGGCCTAAAACAGATTTTCATGGTTTGCGAAGCTTTTCATAACACGACTTCTTTGTCCGATTTTTGTCTGATTCTTAGAGACAAATGAATGAGTGGACAAACGAATGGAAAAATAAATTAATGCCCTACCTCTGTAGCACTAATCAATTACAGTATTCCTGTGTAAAATAATAATCAGAGCACATGATTGTTAGTTGTATTTCTTTGAACAATAAAGATTCATTTAGAAAATAACAATGTTTTTTTTTCTCGTCACAAATCACATTACCCTCAATACCCTCTGTTCTTCCCTCTTGCGGAATACATTAGAAGCTTAGTTGTGCATGCAGAAAAAGCTGAACTCGTCCATTAGACTGTGATGATTACCATCAGTATAGGGATCTACGTCAACTTTTATTTGAATAGGCCGAGGAAATATGAAAATGAAATGCAAATAAGACTACACTAACAAAATGTCAGATACAAGCTTCTGATAGAGAATGACAAGTAATCATTTATTTAAACGATTTTTTTTTTCATTCATAATCCTTCAACCCACTGGCTTTTCTGCAAAAAAGATTTGAAACTCTTGTTATCATTGATCTAATCAACAATGTCAAACACTGCTTTTTGTATTATTCTTTTAACTGTTATACTTCAAATAAGATTATTGTGATAGATGACATTGTTATGCACACAGCTTGCACATAGAAGCCAATTTCTTGACATCATGTTACGATAAATCTAGTGTAAAATAACTATAACCCCCCTTTGTATCTGTATGTAGACTGTTTAGTATTTAGCACAACCATACGTTAGAAATGAAATGAGATTAGAAAAGTTTCATTCGGAGGTAACTTTATTTCACATCTTGTTTCACTTACAAATTCTATAAAGTGTCTGTGTGTTTGCAATTATACTGTCAGAAACAGACTTGCCAAAACTTTTATTTAAAAGTAAAAGCATTTTGCGATGTACGGGGTATAATAGAATTATCCACAAAGGTACAGAATTACTGAAAAGCGAGTCAATTTCCAAACTGAACAATACTCAAGGGAGAGATAGATAGATGGACGTATATTGAGAGAAACACACACAAATATTTATATGAAGAGAAAGAAAGAGAGAAAGAGAGAGATAAAGGAAATGAGGTTATGTTAGGAAACCTTGCGTTATTCTGGAATGGACATACGGGTGAATACCATGATGAAAATCAGCGGGAGAAATCTTTTGCCTACATCTATCTCTTTCTCTCTATCTTTGTGTGTGTGTGTGTGCGTGTATTTCTATTCTGTGACTGACGTCTGTGGCATAGAGCTCGTCAGGACGACTAGTTTTGTCGCTTGTTCTTCATCCCCCCCACCTACGTACATAGTGCGAAAAGCTATTTTCCATTTCAAAGCAGCAAGAAAACATTTTATTCCCTTTGCCTATTTCCATTTTTCTCTATTTTTATTCTTCTCTTATTTTTCTCTTCCTTTCTCTCTCTCTCTCTCTCTAAGTTTAATTCCCACGTCTCCTCTGCAACTCCTATGGCACTAAACTAATGAAGAAGGACTGAACTGAACTGTGTTTGTAAGTCAGCAAAATTCTACTTTTTCTTATTAGATTGTTATTTTCTCACAATAGATGGCACTGCTGTAGTTCGTTCTTCACCTTATATGTACCTGAAATGATTTGAACTAAAATTACAATTTTATGAAAATTAGAAACCTTAAATTTTATAAGGGAATTTTAGTCTTGCGTAAGAACAAAACACAATCAGATGTTTGCGTTTAATAATTTCATATTTTATGACGATTTTCCTTTTGAGAAAACAATGATTATTCTCTTTTATTAAAACGAAACGAGCTTTGGAACATCAAAAATTATATCTGAACTTATTGTTGTAGTGACGACGAGAAACAATTTGTCACTTGCTGCATTTTCAGTTACGCTTTTAGTAAATGCAGCAGATTGAAATGCATAATGTATTCAATTATTGCAAACATAATTTATGATAAATCCGATGTTAAAGGTAAGCTGTTTTTTTTTTAAATTCTTATCGCAAACGTCGTTCGTTTCACTTATCGAGATGTTAGGTAAATACCGTATTTGCCGGCGTATAAGACGCACTTTTTCCCCCTCGAAAATCGTCCTTAAAAAGAGGGGGCTTCCTATACGCCGGTGTTTTCGATACTCCAGCATATACAAACAACTATCGGCAATATTGTGTAGACACATCAACAATACTGTTCGCCCCATTGTTGTTTGCTAGCTAAGCTTGTTCATAGCTGGGAACCGTTTCTTAGTAGAATGAGAACCTTTCTAAATATACTTCTTGAGAATAGCAGTGGAGGAGTGTCATAGAGTTATCTGAGAGTTCATACGGGATCAAGCTGAAGGTCTCAGCTCTGAATCTCAACCAACCTTAGCGGAATACTATCTTTACTTCTTCCATCATGTACTGTCTATCTTTCAGAGGACTATAGTTGTGCTTGAGAAGAAGGAACTAGGCTAAATAGTGGAAACGAGGACGTTGACCAAGAAATAAATATTCTAAGTTCGAAAAAGAAGCACTTGATGTTTATGTAATATCCATAGACTATCTTGATAAATGGTTCAATGATGAATATTCTCCATTCAGGACTTTTTTTTTATCTTTAAAGCTTGACAAAATTCCAAATATCGATAAACTTCTAAATGTAGGACAAAAATTAGAACTCAATCTAGATGAACTTTCTTTATTGAAAGAAGCAGCACCTGATTTCATGAATGACTGAACGCTTAACAAGTGTTAAGAAATGGTGCAAGTATTTTGAAGACAATGCCACTTTAGAAAAAAAGAAAGAAATCTTCTTAGTTAAAAACGATTGTTCAACATGTTTTCCGCTATATCTTCAAGTAACGCTTTTGCGGAACGAATTTTCAGTGTTATGAACACTTTATGGACTGACGAATAAAATCATTTGTGTGTGGAAATAGTTAAAGCTGAATTGTGCATAAAGGAAAACCTAAAATTTACTTGTACAGAATTTTTACCATTTCATTGAAAAGAAATACTGAGAGCAATATCAAGAAAGTCAAACTATATAACTAAGTAAAGTGATTATTTTAAAACTGTGTTTTTTTTACATATGTAGAACTCAGTCAGATAATTCTTTCATTGGAAAGAAAAAAAACACACTAAAAGTAGTATCGTATGAGCAAAACTATAATTTTGAGAATAATCCTTATCTTAACAAAAAATGAAGTTAAAATATGTAATTTATAATTTTTTACTGAAGAACGTATTAGCAAATGAAGCTAGATAGAAAGAAAAGTTATAAGAAATTGTAACCTAGCGTTGAGTATATTTCACTTTTTTAATAAGTGTACTTTGTCGAATATTTTATTTAGTTTGAGTTTTGAGTATTGACTGGTAATTTTTGTGTTCGGAGTTGGCAACCCTATATAGGAGCAATTGAAGCTTTGACTAATCGCTTCGATTCGAGATTTACTGCTGTCAGGTTTCAGCAGATAAAGCTGGGAAGCCATATATTACTGCTACTGTCTATACGTTCTTCTATCGACTACTTTCGAGTCAGGAACTACTTACTATAGGGGCATGAAGGTCGTTGAGGTGTGAGAAAAGTCTGTGTGAGACGAGTTTCAAAGATACATAGATCATATTTGTCCGTCCGCCCGTCGATAACTTTCAACTCAGGAAACTATTAGAGTTACGAAGGTGGTTCAGGTAGCTTTGAAAGGTCTCGGCAAGATGAGTTCAAAACTATGTAGATTATCTCAGTCATTCACCTCTCACACTAAGCCTAATATGAGATTAAGCTAACACTAAAAAACAATGTAATCAGGTTTTGCAACGAAATGTGTCATTATCTTTCGTTGAAAGAGCTTTTGCAGGGAAGGGTGTACAACATGATTGATCCACAACGTAAGCTGAAACTTACGTTCAAGCTGGATTTATTTTGTTTTATTTTTTGGTTAGTTTAAAGTTTTAGTTCCCTTTGTGAGATATTTCACATCATCACCGAGACTATCAGTCATCTGCTTTAATGTACTACCTTCCAATTAAATTACAGATAACTTTAAATTAAAATTGTATTAAAAAATAAATAAAGTTGCTGTATTTCAAAATAAGATCAAATAAGAAAGAAAGTTGCTGAAAGATCAAATAAGAAGTTAACATCTTCGAGAAATTGTTTCCGGTTGTCAAGTAACCAAAGCAAAGAGAGTATTTGGAACATATTACAGTAACTTTCCAATCACAATTTTCAGATGTTTTCTTTATATATTCAGTTGCTGGCTTGAAGCAACCAAGTAAGTACATTTTGAATGAAACAGAAAGTTCAATAAAAATTTAGCATGTTAAGTGAACAATGGAGATATAAGATATTCCAAAGGAACATGTTACCTTTACATTTTAACCAACGTGTACACAAATATACTGGTATGCTGTACCATTGAAGAAAAAATACAATGAAAAACGTACTAGTAAAATGATTCAAGGTCATATACTTTGCATGTTCTAGCAAAACACAATTCAGTACCAATAACTTATTCCTATTTTGGCATCACTGGGCACACGGTACTGTTATTGTAAACTATTTTATTAACTGAAAAAAAGTTGCATTTTACAAATAATATTTTTCATTTTTGTTATTATGTGACAAATCAAATATCAATATTCAGTGATCTTCATACACGACATCGACACAAAAACTCAGACTTGTATCATTTACGAAAACAAACAAAAAAAAATAAAAAAAAATTGACAATATCTTGATGTGCCAATTTTGCCCAAAATTTCCTTCGTACCCGAATTTACCCTAATTGATGGCATTTATGCTGAAATCATCAAACAAAGTTGGAAAACTGCAAAGAAAACATTTTTCTTTTTTTTTTGGTAGACAAATTAGTCTGAAACCTTGCAGTAGTTTCAAAACAAACGAACATCACAGTCTCTGCGTGAAACCTCTATAAAAGGCCAAACACGAAGGAGCGCATTAGAGCCAAGCGGAGAAAGGAATTAAAAATAGTTTTGGTTGAACATCTCTCCTTTCGTTTACCCTAAATAGAAAGATTGAGAGAGAGAGAGAGAGGGAGAGAGAGAGAAAGAACCAGTCATTCCTTTCATCTTGCAAATGGGATAATCGCCAGTTTTTATTGTGCTTCAAGAACACCGTAAAATCAGGCGGGCTAGAAAACATCTATTGTGTGCCCGAATAAAACAAAACCATGTCTACTGGAATACTTACTCAGGTAATAAATTACTTTTTACATAAACCTCCCCAATTTTCTTTGTTTTCCTTGCTATTTGCTTTTGTTTCGAAAGTTTCAGAAAAAAAAATAATCGTGAAGAATGAGTAAGAGGTGTATTCATCGATATCTCAGAATACAATAAAAGTTTATGCCCTCTTTCTTTCTTTTATGCAGCGTTTATGCAGAAAACCATTCATGCGAGTTCATCCTCTCAGTTTTTTTTTTTCCTTTTGTTTTCATTTTATGAATCTACCAACCTTTGCATTTTGCATGAGTTCTCATTTCAAAGCATCAATTCACATTCTCTCAGTGCGTGATAAGACTCTTCAAACTTAGTTGTCATTCTATTTTTAAAAGTTTACAGTGCATGCAGGAATTAAAATGTATTTTATTTATCAGATTTATAATTATTATTACTGAACTGACCTTATTTCATAGGTTTTTCAGAATTTTCCTAAGTTTCACCAGGCAAAATACCGGGATGGTACATCTACTAAGACATTGGCTGCTACTTTCCACATTCCGATTCCCGAAATAGTGATCGGCGAGGAATGTCTAAGAAGAGACGGGATTAGACCGAAATTGTTGATTCAACACAGAGAAAAAAAAGAGGGGGGGGGGGGGGTGGGAGACGAGGGATGAAGCTCATGATATTGGTCTGTTTCTTCTCGTAGAATGCAGAATAGAGTTGCTCGGTATTTCCAAATTGCAATGTCAATATTTTTTCTAATTCTTAAATGGCTGGATTTCTGAATTACCGGAAGTTTCTGATGTTGGAATGTCAAAAATTTTGAATGCTGAAATTTCGGTATTTCGTAGGTTTTCGAAATTTTCTCTATTTCCCAGTTCCAAAATTTACACCGCACATCGTATCAAAGACATTTTTCAAGTTCTTTGAGATTGACTGAATTGATATTAACATCCTAAACTACCTAGTGAGCTAAGAACATGGCTTACAGTTTTTCGTAAAGTGGTCACCAAACAAGTCATTTCAGTGGGCACTGGTGGGAAATGAATCTGTCCTCACGAGCAAAAAATACGACCATGTTAACCTCGAGTCCACTTCGAGGTCTTCAGGTTCTCATCTTGTTAACTGTTCCCGATGGGTTAGTTAATTTGGGCTCATCGGCCAAATCAAAGGGGTCACGCGGGTTAAGGCTAATTCACACATACAGTGCCATGCCCCAACAGTGCCGTCTTGAAGAGAAACCATCTCGGTCGCGGCTTGTTGGCCGCATTCCTTCGGATTTCATCAGCCAGTCTGTGGTTGATTGTAGCTGATCAAAGCTGTGTGTCAAAAATGAATGAAGAGAAGTTGATAATGTTGGTGCAAGAGCACGAATTCTTATACAGCTTACAACACAAGGACTATGATAATAATCTTCTGAAAGATAACATTTGGGCCGATATAGGCAAATAACTGAACAGTAACGGCCGTAGCGTAAGTTTTACCGAACGACCGAGGCTCAGTTAGTAGTGTCAGTTTAGCAATCGGAAGGTCGTGGGAACGACCCCAGCGGCCACCTATTTTGACTAAGTGTTTTCCAGGTTTTTTCCTGTCACACCAGGCAAATGCTGGGATGGTAGACGTACCTACAAACTAGTACCCGACCGACTATCTCCCAATAATATCTTCCCCACCATATCCTGGTCTGGTTATAATGCTCACGTTAATGAAGATCAGTATTTTCGTTTACTTGCTTCATTTATTATTATTTTTCAATAATAAATATTTTTGAAAATATATTTATTCAATAATAATATTGTTAAAAATAATAATAAATGAAGCAAGTAAATACGGTACGGCATGGGAACGGCACCCTATGTGTGAATGGTCACGGCCATGGCACGGACGGAGCATGGCAGGGGAACGGCATGGGCACGGCACTGTATGTGTGAATTAGCCTTAAGAGGTGTGTTGAGAATTGCAAAATAAAATATGAAAGTGTTATCCGGGTTTCATAAAAGTAATACGTATTATTGTGATATAAAATTTTTGAATTTCAGAATTTGGAAAGTTGGAATTTCCAAGAGGTAAGAGTTCTGAATTCTGAAATTGACCGTGGACTTCCTATTGCAGAAGTTAATTTAAGTTTGTATAGGTATTAGCTATTGGAATGAGTACCAGACATGCCTAGGATGCAACAAAACCTTCAGGGATTCTGCCAGGATTTTCAGTTTTGGGGGTGTAAGTCAAAATTGTGGGGAGGGGGCGCATAAGTAAAGTTTTGCATGCTTACTATAGATTTTTAAAAGTAAACATTTTCAAATTGGGGGTGTGTGATCTAGAATTTGGGGGATGACACAACCTATTGGGGGACGTCTGGCTGAATCCCTGGACGGGTGGGGTGTTATGAACCACTATTAATTAAATTGAAAGATAATAACTTATTTCTGGTTGAATCTGAAGTCGTAAGCTCATGAAATAGAGAGAAGACAATTCAGTTCAAAATTTTTAAAAAAAGGAAGAAGAGCAAAGAAGATTGCTTCCATGTTGATTTTCCATGTCAATGACACAGAAATGAATTATTTTTGCCCTCTGTTTCTAACTAAATTCCATACCGTGATACACGAACAAATCGAGAAACATTATTTTTCGTAAACTTTTGTATTCTAAAAAAAATATATTTTAGCAGACTTTTTTCTCTTTGAATTGTCTTCCTCTTCTCAAGTTGAATGATAACTGTTTCGTAAGTAGATAACGAAATAACTTTTTTAAAGAAGAAAAAGTTCCTCCATTGTTTCAGATGAACGAAAACGGAAGGCGGAAGCTACTTTTAACACGAAATATGTCGCCTTCCAAGTTATGGATCCACTCTAACTTCTTGCACAATGATATATTCCTATACGAAAGAAAGAAAGAATGAATTAGGTATGCATCTATACCTGTCCCCGTGGTTCAGTGGTAATAACACTCATCCCAGATCAGCAATGGAGGAAGTAAACGAACTTGATTTTTGCTGCCAGCTTTTCTAATAGTAATTTTCAAGGAATTTCCTACGTTTTAGCCCAAGAATATGATACGCTCCCCATACAAGTGCCCTACACTGTAAAAAAAAAAAAAAAAAAAAAAAAAAAAAAACCTCGCACACTTTAAGTGTATGTTTTGAACATCTAAAAATAGGCAGCGTTTGATCACTTTCGTGTACTTTATATATGCAAAAAGTGTCAGCAAAGGTGATTTTACAAGTGAAAGTGTATTAACAACAACATAGCATGAGCGTAGTCTCACATTAACTATTTGGCAGAGACCACTATTCTGCAGGATCTAGACGGATTTTATCGGAATATCGTTTCCTTGGTAACGATACACGAACAAATAAATGCGCACATGACGTGAGAGCGGCGGAATTTATTCCAACAAAAGTTGACGTGAGGGTAGAGGAAAACATTAAAAATTGTAACCTGTTTTTCCCAACTTACAAATTCTTTGGTGAAGTTAATGGTAGTACCATAGACCTCATAATAGAGCTCTATGGTAGTACAGAGGTCTATTATGAGGTCTATGGTAGTACAGAAACAGCGGGCTAAAATACGGTATCGTTGAAGTTGTATTATTTATGAAAGCACTACCCTAAATCATAAAGAATTTACTCCCAAGCACAAATTATTATTTTTAAATATCTATACATGTAAGCTATTGTAGTTTATGGTCAATGCCTGTTATGTATGAGGAATAACGTTCATTGGCTAGCATTTCCGGGGATCAAGTTTGGGAAAAGTATCTGCCCAGGCCTTAGGTTTAACTACCCCAGAACGGTATTCGTCCGATGGAACTATAGGGAAAACCCTTAGAAACATCTGTAAGGATGTCCAGCAAGGCAGCAATAGAACTGCAATCTACTAGCACAGTTCGGAAATCCACGATCGTACTCTCTGGACCATGGGGGCTGAAAGTGACTAAAGGATGTATGTAAATATTTTCGCTCAGGTTCGAACATGTGGACCACAAAATCCCTAGAGCCAGACAGGGGACGAACCCCTAAGTAGCCCAAGAGGCCAAGTTCAAAATGGTGCGTACATATGAATAATTTTATCATTACATATAACTTGTTTTATTTCCTACAAGCCCGCTGATATTTGACTTTTACCCTTGAGCCATAAACACTAGGTGGTATAGAGAAATTGAACTTGGAAATAACCAAGTGTAGAAGCCAGAGTAAGTGCTGAACACT
>JAGDQP010035072.1:1760-13595 GCA_022664845.1 Lepisma saccharinum | reverse complement strand
CCACTCATCACCATTCATCCGGCCTGATTCAAAATTGTCTGAAGGCCTTAAAAAACCAGGGCTGCGATGATTCTGTGGTACAGCGCTCACCTCTGGTGCTAGGGATTCTCGGTTCGATCCCGATTCTTGCCATATGGGCTTTGTTGTCAACAAACACCGTGAGTGTGAGTTTTCTCGAGGTTTTCCCGTTTCCTCCCAGTTTCTTCATTCCACCAATTCTTCCACCACCATTCTCATTCAGCCTGATCCAAAGTTGCCTAAGGGTCTTAAAATAAACTCATATTCATAAAACGAACTCAGTAGAAATCGAACTCAAATTCGTTTGTTGAAAAACAAAACCATCCCTCAGTTATACGCATTTAAGGAAGTTCACAATTATAGAGAAACTGAATCATCATAGATCATAAGAGAAGGTGTATACCACTAATGTACAGAATTATATTCTTTTCCATAGTTGAGAAGGTGAAACGTCAACCACATGAAGAAAACCTTCAGAAAGCCAGTGTAGAATAATCATTCGATAAATCTCTCTATATAAAACCGGAAGTCCTGACTGACATATCAACACCCAGGCCAAACGGTTTAAGCTAGAAACTTGACATTTGCACAGGACATTGGTTTTATGACGTGAGGTATCACTAAGGAAGGATTTTTGGAAATTCGGCTTGGAAAGGGGTGAAAGAGGGGTTGTAATTATTTGAATTTATAATGTTCATATATCGGAATCTCTTGAGTCTACAAACAAGCAACTACAAACAATTTGGTATTTACGCTTGCCTTTTAAAATAATTAGACACGTGCTTCCCCGTTTTTCGATATTGACCCTAGAAGGGAAGACAGCTGGGTGTTGTTGTTGTTTTTTTTTATATATATTTTAATAAAATTTGCATAGGCTTCTGTGATCTACTTAATGTTAGTTGCTTACGCTTGTTAATTAGAAACATGGACTCATTAGCTGGGCAGAGCCAAATTTGCCTAAGGCAAGAAATTAAAATTGGATTGAATTTATTTATGACCTTTAGGCATCTTTAGCTCAGATCAGAACATGGTAAAGGATGGGAAGGTAGCGGCAGAGTCTACTTAAAGTGCCATCCCGAAATTCGCCTGATGAAACTAGGGGAAACCCTGGGAAAAGTAAGTCAGGATTGTCGGCCCTGAGGTTTTAACCCACGTGTCCATCCATTGCCAATCTAAAATCTGCGACGTTACTGTCTGGACCACGAAAGCTGGGTGAATGGGCGAGAAGCAAGATACTTTGGGCTCTGTTGCAAGTATTCAAGAATCCTCTTCCTATTGGAAAACAACAAGGTCATCTCAGCATGGATGAAACACGATTTTGTCGCTTCAGTAAAACGATTACTGTAAATTAGCATCATTTAACTCTACAGACAACAAGTTAAGCTTAGAAGAAAATCAAGTATTGTGCAGATGTATGTTGTAATGAAAGCAAGGGAATTTCTACTGATTTAGCTAGTTAACTAATTATTTCCTGTAACACATATCGACCTGAACTCTTGCACTACAATCAATCACTAAGAAAAACTGCCAATTAGGTTTTCAATCAAATTTCTCCCAGTACGTTTTACTGTAAAAGAAATGGATTACCTAGAGTTAGTTGAATTCCCGATATGCACTCAAGAAACCAGTTATTTCGAAATCGATTAGTATATAGCGGATGTGGTAGCAAAGGTAGATTGATCCATACAGGGGTAAGTCTGTATTTCTAACTTAGGCACCTCTGGACTCTTCTTCAGTCTCTCAGTCATGCCTGATTTACTTCACAGACTCCCCTTTCTCTTACCTTGAAATTGTTCTTCTCCAGTCTGAGACGGACTTAAGCAATACAGCTGGCACTTCAAATATTAAACTTTCTTTTATGTGACTTATTCACAATTAAAGAACGAGAAATGTATGGAATGTCATTTTGATCCATACAGGTGTATGTTTCGCAAAAATGTCCAGTTTGTTTCCAAACGCAGTAGACCCTATTATTTTCGTTTTAGACAAACCTCACTCGATCTTAGATGATCGAACTTTCGAGTAGTATGCATTATAATTATCACATTTCTTACTACGAATGCGGGAATGCCGAATGTATTTGACTTTTCCTTCCGTATCCAAACTTTTACTCTGGGAAATATTTTATGAAATCCTAGTATTTCATGTTACATAGCTCTGTCATCTACTGCAAAAATTGCAAACAGTTAGTAAGGACGGGGGAGGGGGGCGCAGGTTAGAAACTTGCTTACACGTGAATGAAGTTCTCCCTGGTTTTCTTTAAGCTTCCGGGCGAACGCCTGGATGGTACCTTGTATTAAAACGAAGTTCCCTATATTCCCTCCCAAAGAGAGAAAAAAGTAAAGGTCATGTGAGCAATAGCCAAAGATGCTTAAAAACAGAAATGTGAATTTCAACTAACAACTGCCACTCGCTATATTCGTTGTTCATAGATTATGCTACATATTGTAGTATTTAACATTTATTGTAACATTTCCTATTTGTTTTACGGCTACTCCTTTATATCACAGAATATTCTCTATTTACAAAATAATTACACAGACAAAATGATCTTTGGAAAGTTTGATCCGACATACAAACACAGCACGAAATTGTAAGCACGTGAGCACAACGCTGTGTGATCCGTCACGCTAACATGCAACAGGTTGACAAGTACGAACGAAATTTTCAATTTGTCGTCGTGGATAGGAGCAAATGGATAACGCAATTCATTTGAGAGGAACTACACAGTTCACTCAGAAGATAAACTTACCAATGCGGTCTCCCTTCACTGCGTCAAGTTGACACGAGTTGAGGACTTTTAAGAAAACTTCTCCGAAGCTAGAACCGCTCGTCAAACCAATATCACGCGCTGGGCCTATCTGCGAGTTCTGCTACCCGAATCCACGGAGCTCGCTGTGAAGCTGCGCACCTCCCTCTGCCAGCACGCAAGTCAAGTCGATACCTTTCGTTCTATTCTCATCTTTAATCCCTCAGCAATGCCCCCTCAACTTCAAATTACATCATTCAGCACGTGACAGGTATAATTGGAAATTATAACTGATTCTCGAACTTGCTTCGTAATAAGAAAACACAATTCCGAATATGATTGATTCCATGACTATTAATTCTATTATCTCTGTTATGAGGTTTGAAACGAACACAAACATAGACACGGTAATGAGATTGTTACTTCATCTCTTACCGAGTTCAGTAGTTACCTTCTAACCATGGTTTACAAAACACCATCATGACAATGACCTTTCTATGTGACGGGACCGAGTATTTATAGTTCAGTGGTAGAGCTTTAGCTTCGTATTAGGGAGATCCTGGATTCAATCCCAGCGGACGACCATCCTGACTGAGGTTTTCCAGGGTTATTCTTTACCAGTCACACTAGGCAAATGCCGGGATGGAACCTTCAAATTAAGAAGAACCTCACGCATTCTTTTCCCTATCCCGGCCTGATCTTTAGATGCCTGAATTAAATTCACACTTTCCTCTGGCTGATACCGTTTTATAATTCAGAAAAACTTACGATACTTTAGAAACCGCCTGCCTCGTTGGTATTGTTATTTAATTTACAGTCTGGGGTATCTGGTTTCTACGGTTAAGTCAGAGATTACTTCTATCAGAGAGCGTAACTTCCAATGAAAGGGATGGGAAAGAAAGCCCCTAGGGACTCTATTCTAACCATGGATGTAAGAATATAATAGGACTAGTAACAAGCCAAAATTTATGGGTCGGAAGTGCGCCTTGTCGCCATGTTGAATTAACCAAAACATTGCAACTGGCCGTAAGAAGTAATGTTAATTGAGCCACTTTTAATTACAAATTTTTAATTTATGTGAAATAATTTATGGTATGTGAAGTTTGCTTCTGATGAAGCCGACCAAGAGGTACGTGTGAGGATAAACAGGTAAGCAATATTTAAGTTTTTTCTTCACTAATAATAGTGAAATAATATCAGGTTTCAAGATTTGAATGATCACTGCTCTTGAAAAGGAAGTGTATTGCAATAACACTTATTCTATAATAATTAGTAGCTAAGGAAAAATTTTACATATTAAAATTTATTTGCACATTCACAATATCGTCTGCTCCCTTTCCAGGAAGTATGCGCAATCCGCCATGTTGGAATGACAAACTGCACTCTCAGCCGTCCCATTTTTATAACATTGATTGAATTGCTTGTTACTATTATATTATATTCTTACGTCCATGATTCTAACACATCTCGGAATTTGCTTGGCGTGAAAAAAAAATTGAAACATGATAGCTGGTGTATGCAGGATTCTAGCCTGTCCCTCTCTTCCAGTGCTAAGATCTGTGCTGCCCTGCTAAGCAAAAAGACGTTAATTTCATTCCACTCGCTTTTGAGTAGAAGGGCAAAATTCGTTTCATCTTTGTATGTTAGCTTATGGCAATGACGACGTAGTTACCTCACATAGCCCACATGATCAACACAAATATATTAGTTTCACATTCACTGGGTAAAGAAAGGTCCGAAAACTCATACATTGTTTAGATCTCAAATTTCACAAAAACTGGAGTTACGGCCTTTTCGCTTTGCACGGCAGTGTGCCAGTAAACCACGTGGCGAAGCACTTATATTAATTTCTATTGTGATTTTCTTCTGTTGTACACAGCCTTGAAATATATATTATGGTCCTTTTGTCGTGAAAATTATTCAATAAAACAGGTAGAACAATTGAAGACCTGAATTGCAAAACATCCAAAGTCCATTTTTTTTCATATTTTCATTTTCCTGTTCGTTTGGCATCTATGTTCCAAGTACTATTCACTTGCATAATATTACATTCTAACTCCAACTAAAAAAAACTTTTTTAAATACAAAAAAATTCAGCTGAATACAATAACATCCCAAGTCTTTGGACTGTTTTTGTTCCTCCTGAAAAGAATACTCCGGTGGACTCAGGTCTTCAATTTTACTTCAGATTACCGAATTCCGATAAGCATTAGCAAGGCGACGCAGTTTCGAGTCCAGTGCACGGGGAGTAAACTGACAGGCTCTCAAGTCCAGCGTCTTCCTAAGTAAGAAAATGCCAGAACGGTACCTTCAATAAAGACATTGCCCGCTACCTTCCTCATTACTTCTCGAACACCAATTGCAAAGAGTAACGCAATGTTAAGGCCTGAAATGTGAAGTTTAGATTTAAACTTTAAGCTAAAAATAGCCCAATTATCATATTCTTCGCTTATGTCTAGCGTTTCTACAATAACATGATCAGCAGTCAAAGTGACAGCAAAGGACAAAAAGTGAATGCAAAATTAATTATACAGCAAGTCCGCGATTATTTTTATCATTTTTAGATAATTATGGAAGACAATTCTGGCGAAGTAATACACTTACAAATAGCTAATATATTCACGTTCTTTTGGATGGAACAAACGTGATCCTATTTCTCGAACAAGTATTTAAATACATGCAATACTAAAGACATTTTACTCTAACAACGTGCATATTTTGCAACAGTACTAGACCATAATGGTCACTACGGCACCTTCCAATGCAGTATAAAATATATATTAACATCCATAATAGTACATTTTCCGTAATTAAAAGAACGAAATTTTACTGTATATTTCAATACCGCAAAAACCGTACCCACATTCGAGCGCGTAAGCAGTCTATTACTATATCTGCAATCTGACTCCACAAGCCCCGCTCGCCACAATACCTTGATATATTTTCATACACCAAACTAACAGGTCCAAACCAGCAACCCACAAAGCCAGGTCACGCACATAGTAACTGAAGGTGACTGCGTAAATATCAATTAGGGTAGACCGGAGCTATTTGGGTAAAATTTAAGAAAAATGCCACTGCGCATTTAATATGCGCACCAGTACGCTGAACCTGCCTTCAGTTGTGAGTTCGTTGGCAAAGGGAAGGGTGTGTCTGTCTTTGATCTGCTGCTTCCTTATCAGTTGATGTGAATTTGCGACTAATCTGAGCAAGGTGAGTTGAAATACTTCATATTTTGCTCTGATATAAAATAGTGGCTGTATGATATAAGGTGCTGAACCTGTGTAAATGCATATATTTGTAAAATTATTACTGTACGCGTGAAACAGAACGTCCGCATGTTATAAACGCCATTTTTTGTGCTCTCCTCTGCCTAGTGTGAAAGTAGTACGTTCCTACGTAAGCATGTGCGAAACGGGGCTATTTGAGTCAGGTGTAAACTTATGTGAATTTATTTGATTTATGGATTTTAATTTTGTATTTATGGTTTAGATTATATGATGCATGTATGTAAAACAAAACATTTCATTTTCTTTTTAGATTGTACGGACATACAAATCAGAACATAAATACAACAAGTGAAATAATGAAGACATGGAGAAGGCCATCCAAAGTGTAACATAGGTGATTTGAGTTTACGTGGAGCTTCACAGCTCTGCAATGTAAATTTGAAACTTTGCGAAGGAAAGTGCAGGTCGAAAGGTTGAGACTGACCTTGGGTGATAATGATGAAATAGTTCAAAGTGCAAAACCGAAAGCCATAGGACACCCCACAGTACTGACAGAAGTACAGAAGGAAGAGTTCGTGTTGCGAATTTTGACTCTCGCGGGAAAAGACTAGGCTGCACTCCTGAAACGATTCGTAAAGCTGTGCATCGATATGTAATAATAAATCAAATTCCGCATCCTTGGAAATATAAAGGATTAGCTGGTGAAGATTGTTTTTCAAGTTTCTTGAAAAGACATTCGAACTTATCATTACGAAAGACTGAGGGACATTCAAGGGCTCGTTCTGAGGAAATTAATAAGGAAGTTGTGAGTGATTTTTAACTGTTGAAATCTGTTACTTCGACGATTAGTGTCAACACAAAACCACAGCGTATATACAACGTAGATGAAACAGGGTTTTCTCCTTACAACAACCCAAATAAGGTCATTGCCAACAAGGGGAAAAAGAAGTGGTTGCTCTCGAAAGAGGCGAGAATGTCATTGTTATAGTCTGTTGCAACGCAGTTGGACAATACATCCCACTATTTGTTATTTTTATAGGTCAGCGTATGAGAGAAGAATTCGTCAACAATCTACTACCGGCTTGTCATGTTTCCTTATCAGATAGTGGTTACGTCAATGAAGAGTTGAGGGGAAATGTTTATTAATGTTGTGTTTTTCACAAATTATATAGAAAAGGATATATTGTTAAAATATACATGAGCGCTAAGGTTATTAATATAAACAATGTTGATACGGCGAAAGACCCAAATAGCCCCCTGAGCGACCCAAATTGCCCCATGATTATTACTAGTCTCGAATTCTGCCATTTTTATTTTAAATTCGTTTTCAGACTTTCCATGACTTAAAAGGTTTTTTATTCTTTAATAATAATAATAATAATAATAATAGTTTATTAAAGTGCGGTGAACAGCTCATAAAGCCAATACAACACTGTGTCGGAGTAAATACATACAAATTACATCAAATTACATTAACTATGGATAATATTATGTTTACATTGGTAAAAAAATAAAAAAGTATAAAATCAGTAGAATTAAATAAACAATAAAATTACTACGTCACATAATCAAAACGAATAATAGAATAATAATGTTATTAAATATTATGTCAAATATATATGCCCTTGTACACTTCGCATCAAAAAAATTGCAACAGCGAACGCCGTGCAGCTATGCAACCCAAATGGCCCCTTCTTCTCCCATAATCGTGTCTGGTAAACAGACCCCCTCTTTCTCTTTCCTTCGTCTCGCCCATACTAAAATCAGCAAACATCAAGAGCACGTTTTTTTATCAAAATAGACATATGTTAGTATCGATAAAATGAAAGAATAAAAGCGAGACGAATCAATATACATAAGTTGATGCAGGGAGAAATTTAAACACACAGTGAAACACTGAAACCGATGAATGTCTGTTAGACAGAGGCAGAGATATGAGAGAGAGAGGAGAAGAAGAAGAAGAAGTAAAGATAAAAATATGGAATTTGAACATAGTAAAAAGATTAAGTTCAGTTCCCACACTATAGAGTTCGCTTCCCACAAATCTAACAGCAAGATAGAAGTGACTTTTGGACTTTATATTTGTTCATCGCTATTTGAATATATAAAGGGTTCTTCAAAAATTAATTAAGTCACTTTCAAAATGGAAACCAAACTTGGTGGTCAGATTAGATACTCATGATTTTCCAGTGAAACTCCAGAGTTTTGAGACACATTTAGGATAATGTCAAAAGTGTAACACACATGCTTTTTTTTTTGCGCGGGGTTCGGTTGCAAATTCGGAGAAGCTTATTAAATATACTGGTTTGGAATACTTTGTAATCAGGAATTCCGCCAGAATTTGTTGATTGGATATGTAAAGTCAAAATTGGGATGGTGGACTAGAGTTTTGCACGGTTTCTATAAAAAACTTCGGGGTAGTCTCCACAATCGACAGCCCCACAAGGACCGGGGTCTGGCGGAATCACTGATTGTAACAAACCCAGTAGATACCATAGGCCATACCTTCTATTCCAGACTACGAATGCAAAGTGAACATAAAAAGAAAATGAATGAATGATAATTTTTCTGCTTAATTTCTATCAGAAAGAACCAAGATTATAATTCTAAAATGTATCAAAACGAAAAGTTACAAATGTTCAAAAGCAAATTTATCATGTTCCTTATAGGCATAGTAAACTTTACATGTTCCACATTGCAAACGTGAAAAGAAGAAACTGTAATAATATGTTGGCAAACTAGAGCATGGAAACGAATTTCGTGCCAAACGAATATAAAAATAATTATTCTCTTGAAATGGCTAAAAAAAAGGGGGCATTTGCTACTCATGTCTTAAAATTTGTCAGTTCTGGACATGCCACTATATATTCCACCTATTGTGAATATAACGTTCTAATAATTACAACACTAATGAACTAGTGTTTATAACAATTCGCACACATGGAATTAACACGACAGAGCTGAAAAGGTTACCGACTGATTCGATGTAGATTTGATGACCCGGAAGATGAAGGAGAGATTTTAATTATTTCATTGCGTTTGAACAGTGTTTATTTCAGGGGTGACCAGAATCGGAGATGTTACCCCGAGAACACGAAAAATACGACGTCAAAATTCCCAGTTAAATAGATTTTCCAGACCGGGTCAATCGGGTTACCGGGTCACTCATGTTTGGGTCAGTCCCTATCACCGGGTCATCGAAAGTGACCCGAATTTGGCTGTGGAATACGCACAAACAGAGAGAGTGTGTGTAAATGAAGAGAAGAAATAAACATGAATAGAGAAGGAGAGGTAAAACAAGAGAAAGAAGCAGCGAAGACACGATAACAATGCATCAAGAAAGAGAGGAAGAGACAAAGTTCAATGAAAAATATGAAAACTACATTATCATTATGCTAAACAGCACACACACCTGTTTACTCGGATTCTGACCAGTGATACTACGTTAAGTTCTCCACAGTCCCGAGATGAATCTTTGTTTGAATACTTCAGTGTATGCGAAAAAGAAACTGATTATACATGGTTTTCATATGTATAAAATCTAACAAAATAGTAGCCAATAGAAGATTAACTCATAAATGCACCAAACACAGTAACTGAAACAAAAATCAGTATTATATAACTTTTACTTTGCTTCTATTTCCGTAAGAGTTGAGCTTAAAGGCTATCTGCCTGATGTCTTCGTGGCCGTGCGGGCTGCATCGGGTTATTTTTTCCCTTTTCGTGCATAAAGCTGGCGATGCGAGTTCGAATCCCGAAGCTTGCTCTTCTTTTCTCACAAAGCTCCGTCATCTATGTTCGTATTGCTTGGACGTAATAGTTTGGTTCCTGTCATTATGCAAAGAAATCTGACAACGATTACTATTCCTTAAATAAGGGTTAACCATTTCAAGGTTTAATCTAATAATATCGACAGGTTTATTAGTCATATCAAAATGTTTAGAAAGGAGAAGTTTAATCGAGGCCATATTCGCAGACGTCAAACGTGAGATCAGTGACTCTCTATCTGCTTTACTGTAATTTAATCACTTGCACGAATCCTTCAAATGCAGAAGGCTAACCAAATGAAAAGCGTCTGCCAATTTTAAACACCAAATTAGAAACAGCTAGATAAATCGAGATCACTGAACCCAAATTTGAAGTCAGTTTCTCTGTACTTATCTTCGTTTAGGCGCTAGCCTCCATTGCAGATGGAGGAATCAAAATTGAGAGGTCCAATATTTTAAGGTAGCTAACAGACAGAACATAGCAAGTGGACAGGAGAAATTAAAGGAGCTTTCTTGTTCTTGCTCGATCTAAATCCACACTGTTCTCACCTAACGAATATCACTGGTTTCTTGATTTTGGTAAATTATACTGTTTTAGAATTGCATTTCTATAAGTAAACTTATATCAGGCCGCATTGTATGCACAAAGTATCACTTTCTGATAGTATAATAATGGTTCCAAAATACGAGCTGCATTCCCCCTACTTTCTAAGGTAAGTTGGAGTTTTACAAATGAGGTTGGTGTATATTATTCCCCCAAATGCATCTAACAAAGGAATAAAAATATTTTACGATTTTGAAAGAAAATTATATTGGCGTAGGTCAGGGTTTCTCAACGTGGAGGTCGCGACCCCCAGAGGGGTCATGAGTTGTGTGTAAGGGGATCGCAAGAGAAGGTGAAAAAATTAATTTAGCTAGGGATTCTGGTTAAAACTAATAAATTTCGAAGACGATATTTTATTTATCTTATTGTTTTTATAATTAGGATCTACTAAAATAATGTAATTTGTTGAATAGTTCTGAATAATGTAATTAGGATGTTTATTATCAAATACAGCATATCAACGGTCATGTTTTGAAATGTCATGTTTTTAGTTGCAGGATGAAAAAGGTTGAGAAACGCTGGCGTAGGTGGAAAGCGAACCTATGATTCTCAGTGTGGAAAGTGCACATAGCTAATCACGCTAATAACCACGCCAGCAATCTGTTGTTATCCAACTTTCAGCTTATTCTTATTGCTTGTTTGCTTACACACTCATTTCGCGTACTTGTGGTTTCCCTCTTTTTCAGAATATGATTGTATTCAGATATTGTATCGATGAGGATGAGGACTCTCCCGGAAGGAAAAGTTGGTCTACTGCTCCAACGCTGAGCAGACATGTTGGGAGAGTAGAGCCGAAGCTCACAACTGTGATCGCCACTGTCTTTTATTCACAACAACTCCCCAATTGTATCTTATTACGATTGATTCAAACATTTGCATAGTTAAAATTAACACAAAAAATTAACATCTATTTACAAAGTAGTTCTGTAAACATTTCATGTAACTGACAGAGGAGGTTGAAAATTAGGAATAAAAATGTCGTGTGTGTAGTGTATGTTTTCGCCTCCTAATATTATAACCACAGCACGGGATTTTCGAAACAACGAATATTTCAATATAGGTTCTGACTCCTACATTCAATGTCCAAGAAGATGATATAGTCACGAAAGAAAAGTATTACGGGAACAAGCATCGTTTTCTTTTTTTTAACAAAAAAGCTCATTGATAGACACTCATAGCTTGAACCTGTCTCTTGCAGTCCCTTTAACATATCACGGCTTAGGCATAGGTGAGTGTCTGGCCCAAAAATATAAGGTAAATGCACAAAACAAAAAAGACACTAAATATTATGTTCCCGAAATACTTTTTTTGGGTTTCTTTACGCCGAGGGAAATTGTCCCTTACATATGCGAGGGACTTTCGACCCCACAGCACATGTTTGGCCATTAAATTAGAGTTAAGTAACTGAATAAATACTCCTAGACAGTACGCAATAAATATAGGTTCTACACAATAGAAAGGGAGATA
>JAGDQP010035071.1:0-19772 GCA_022664845.1 Lepisma saccharinum | reverse complement strand
CATTTACTGCTTTTTCCTCCTGAAGTTCGCCAACGTAAGTAAACTTAAGCGATATGCTATAAGTGATAGAAGGACATCATGTAAATTACCTGGCCCGCAGGGCCACCAGGCTGGACTTCTGGCCAACGTGTTCCACTTTCGTCCTGTGATTGTATATGTTACGTGAGACATTGATTATAGAATTTGAAATTTTCGAATCAGACCCGCACCACGACCAAACAGCCCAAAACACAGCAAATTCCAGAAGATCCACCAGATTCAAGCTGAAAAGCGCTGGCTAGAATTGCAATTTGTACAAAACTGTATGAACTGGAAGTGGGCAATTTATGTGAGCATAATTTATTTCTTTAGATTTACTATAGTACCAAAAAATGGGGGATTTTGTTATAATTTGCACCGGATTTCCTTCTTTTGATTTGAAAAAACTTATTCAGGAATTATTTATATTAACTTATATATTGTACTAAATAATTAGTAAAAATTATTTGAATAAGCTTTAAAGAGTTGTTGTAAATTTAATACAAATTAAATTTAAACTTTTGAAATTTACCTAAATAAGTAAAAGTAAATTTTTAGTAAGATATGCCCATCCACAGAATTCAATATATTCAGATGACATTGTAGAAATTCTTCTAATGCTGGGTTGATAATTGCAGTTAGTTGTTGAGGTGTGGTTTTTTTCTTGAAGAGCTAAGCTTAATATTAAAGTGACTCATTTAACCATTTTTGAGGTATCATCTTGTAAGGTTTTGGTAATGCTTAATGTGTTTCTCCCCTCTGATACGTATGAGATTAATTATTGGTATCTTATTTTTAAGGAAACGTTTTAGGTCTTCTGTCTTTGTTTGTATTGGTACGCCCATAATGACGCAAGTAAAAGTGGTATTTGTTTTTGGGTATTGCGGATCAGGGACAGCCTCAGCATGTGACTGAAATGAATGACTCTCTCCCAAAATCTCCCTTCGATAGTGATATCTAAAATTCACATAAATTTTTCTTATTTTTAAAGTGAAGTTTAAGTGTTGAATGTCTTTCTTTCGGAAAAACCGTCATTTCTAAGTCCAGGATTTTTTGTTTTACTACGTGATGAAACTTAATAGGATCCAAAAATTTCTTTTTTTGATGTTTCTCAATTCACCAACATATTTTTGTAAGTTTTGACACATCGTTCTTTTCTTTGTTCTTCATCTAATTCTTTATGATTATTTTTGTTATCATCATTTGGTTGGTTTTTGGTAGGAGTTTTCTTATTTTGGTTCATGTTTTGAGTATTCTGAGTCGGAGAATGTGTGGGCGACAAAGGGTCATTAGGAAAAGGTTAATTAACTTTCGATGTAGGAAAAGGTGAAAAATTGCTATCCTCTTCACTTTGTTCTGACGTCTCTTCATCTGCAAATAAATCCTTGACCATTTTTTTCTCAATACTTTGGATTTTAGTAACTTCGTCCTCCTCTATAATAGTTCTATAAGGGGTACATAACTCTGTCATACTTCAGTTGTACAATGTGTCACTATTCAGCGCCTGATAATGGCCAAAAGAATATATCATGGCTAGGTAGCAGAACGAAGTTACCAACTCATTTATTCCAAGATACTAAACAACATATATATTATTTGAAACTAGCCTTGATTGTAGACTGAATGCATAGTCCACTAAAATTTTGTTTGCTTTCCATGTGCTACGTCTGACATCTATCATCTTTCTATTAAAGTCCTGCCTTTAATCAAACAAATTAGAATGTATCATATTTTGATGAAAACAAAGTCAGTAAATAGGTCACAAATTACTGATTGAGGATCACAAGAAATATCCGTAATTATTTTTGAAAAGTGCTACGAATTAGCAGTACAACCATTTACAATTTCCCTGCTATATTTGTTGTTCATGTCATACATGTTGAAATATTCTTCTCTCTTTCATGGACGCATCTAAATTTCCACGCTTAACACACAAAGGACAGTTACTTGTTTTTGTTTGTCTGAGGGGTTTCTACTCTACCTTCGACAAGTCAGTAATTTTTTTTTTTTCGAAACTTCACAGGAAATCTATATACGCCCCAGAAATTTCCCATAATTATATTCTAGGTTAATTAAATGCGCGTAGATACTGCATTCCATCACAAATTCAAAGGTGATTGGGCGTGATATACTGCTAATATCGATTACAACACGAAGATTCAATCAGCGGTACAGCTGTCCATTAACTTGCGGCGCAAGAATCGTCTCATGTACGTGTATGCTGTGCGATACGCTATATTTGAAAAGGCATCAGGCTTGAAATTTTTTGATATACCTTCAATACCGGTTAACACAAAACAGCAGAATTTGTAAACTATTTTCTTTTGAATATCACAAAAAATATGGAATCTGGTAAATCTATTGGGTATTTTTTTCTTTTGATTTTTTTTTATTTCTGACACAGAACAGAGACTGCATTTAAATACCTCATCGGTCTTCATCCCTAAGCTCTATCTAAACAAAAGTCGCATTTCAGATATTGTTTCAAATCCTTGAGCGTGTTCAACCTTCCTAGTGAGGCAGAAATTGGACCTGCAAATTATATAGACTGTCATGATAGCTTGATTCACTGCTTTAAAAATGGTATAATGATGATGGTGATCGGTGTTCTGTTGGTTATAGACCGAGCCGGAGCTCAAACGGGTGACCGGGTCAATCGGATTAAATTTTGGACCAGGTCAAACTTGGGACACGGCCTGACCCGGTAACCCGATTTCGACCCAGTAACCCAGAAAGCAGGGCAGAGGTTTTATTCCTCCCATATTATACAATTGCGATTGAACAGTTTCTTCAGGGTGTGACCGAGAGATTTTTACCCCCAGAGCACGAATAATTTCTATACCGAAAAGTTCCTAACACTAGTGATAAGTAACATGTAAAAAGTGTTATATTTCCGGCAAGAACAAATATACTCCCCGACGAGTGCCGACTGTGGTAGTCGTGAGGTATGAGGCGTTACTAAGAATTGGATTACAAGGTTGCCGGTTCACAGCCAGTCTGATGAAGACCGGATCACCGGGTTAGTCAGGTCACTTCGGTCATAACCTGGTTAACAGACTGAGGTTCCGGACTAAGTCACCTAAGGCCCGCTCACCGGGTGATCAGAAGTGACCTGGTTTCAGCTCTGGACCGAGCGAAATAAACATGACGCTTAAGGATATGACCTACGGTTTAAAGTAGGTTCGGAATCATTATATTTTCTGTTCCCACGGAGAATCGAACAGGGGAATCTTCTTGAGCACAAAGCGCCTAATGAAACTATTCGTTTACCATGAAGAAAAGATAAGATAAAGATTTACGTATTTATTTAATACCACCGATTATTTCTTTTCTTGTTAGTATGACCAGTTACAGATTATTTAATTCAATCCAGGGTTGCCACAGTTCTAGCCCTGGAGTGGGCTGAAAAATAGTACCAAATTGAAGCAAAGTGGGCTGAATTCATTTTTTCTACACCAGCATAATACATGGCTCTATAACACGAAACTAAAAGAGGCAAAGTTCTAGAACACTGCCCCTCCACTTCCAAGAGTCCAGGTCAGGAAAGTGCTCTTTTTTTCCTTTTTTTAAAAAAAGTAAATGCCACGGAGAATAATGTATTGCAACTGTAACACTGCAATTAAGTTAAATTGTGACATATACGTACAGAAAACTTACATTTTATACAACTTAATTCAGTATTATAACTGCGATAAAAAACACATGTATGTATGGCAAATGATTAAAAGGGATCACTTTCTTAACAAGGGTCCTTGGAAAAATACGAGAACCACCTAACCACAAACCCAAGCTACACCTAACTTGACCTCACCTGACCTAACCACATCTAACCTGACCTAACCACACGTAACCAAATCCTGTCTCAGTCAAGTGTGTAGAATTTCAAAATGCGTGAATATAAAAAAAAGAACTATCTAACCTAACGTAGCCCTGTCATTGGAGTGCGTACAATTTCAAAATGCGTAATTTGTACGACGTAAGAGAGATCGTTTGCGAAAATTCCAAGTGGAAAAAGCGGCTATACTCTACAAGAGCTCCTTCTGTTATATGAATTGTATGGGCGGTGACAGCACTATGGCTTCTGTTATATGGCGTTGTACGTTTTTAATATGAACTTATTTTGATTAATTGGTATCAAGAACTTTCTATATTGTGTGGAAAATTAAGTGTTATCAGGGCACTTGGAAGTTAGGTAAGTCAAGTTCGGTGTTTTTTTAATCGCACACGCGACATGCACAGAAACATTGTTTCTGCATTCGGAACTCCTCAAAATGTTATGTTTTACTTTCTAAAGTCATGAAAGAGCCTAAAATGCGTGCAAAAATAAAAAAAAGGTTGCTGTAGTAGAATTTGTAATGTTAATGCAACATTACAACTTCGACTTTAGGAACTTTTCCCCCATTTTGCACGCAATTTAGTGTCTTTCAAGGCTACAAGAAGCAAAACATAGCATTTTGAAGAGTTCTGAGTGCTCTATGCCAGAAGGAGCTCTTGTAAAGAATTACTGAAAAAGCAATTAAGAGTGATGCGTAGAGCGATTTTCACGCTATGGGTACTCGAATGCAGATATTGAGGAAATACCAGTAAAACGCATTTGTCGTGGCAGCGCCTTAAGTTGTAAGGCAAGGGTGAGGAAAAGAACAAACGTTGTAAGTTTCAACATTCTAGCATTAATTTCTGCCTGACGCCCAGTTGCACTATCTGCACGAAGATTACTAGATATATCGTACTACGTCTACAACAAGTAAAATTTGACGGTATATTCATGTATTTAGCTCTTATTTCAACAATACGATAACCGTACCTGGCCAGCTGGGATACCATTATATATATATGAGCCGACAGTTGCCAAGATTTTGCCTGCAACTTTTCTACTAAATCTTTTGTCAAAAGGTAAAATATTTTCGCCCACGTATGATCGTCCCTACTCTAACTTTAGGCCTGTATATAATGTTTGTTACAACGCGTCGATATAGATCTATGAAAAGCAAAAATATTCGGGTATCATTATATTCGTCAATATGCCGTCACTAGTAAACAAAGAACTTCGCCCGGCAAGCCGGCAACTACGTCATTGTAATTTTTCGTGCTGTTATCATTTTTGAATCTTTGCAGCGGCACATAAATTATAGACTTACTTGAGCACACGCTGGTCTTCTTCAGAATAATAATTCAATGTGTGTGTGTGTGCTTGTGATTATTTCAACAACTTGCAAGCTAAAAATTCCACATCACTGCTTCTTTCTCGATCTCGTCTCCTTCATGCGCGCGGCGCGCTTGCGCCAATCTGGCGTCATTTGTTCCCCGGTATAGTCCGAAATACGGATTTTCCACACCACAAAGTTCGTAGCGTTAGGCGGTGCCGGGTGCAACGTCACAGGATAAATGTTCAACAGTATTTTTAAAGAGTCCAACACACAGTATGAGTAACGTTAGATGCAGGAATAGTCTTACTCACACGTTTGAAAATATGGCAAGTAATATTGTTAAATGGTGCCGAATTGGGTAGAATCGTACCAACTTTTTACAAAAGGGGCTGGTACCAACGGACCGATGAATGACAAAAAGGGCTGAATTGGGTACAATTGTACCAAGTGTGGCAACTCTGATTCAATCGGTTTCTAGAACTTTTTTGGTTGCTTGTATTAATTCCCTAGGTGTATTATATGTTTCAATCTAGAAGCTGACTTATTTCAACATTAATACATTCCAAAGGATTCTTCTGTAGAACTTATAATTGTGATACCAAATTATTGCAATTGTTACTTCTGATTTAGGCAATAATTAAATTAGGATTGAAAGCAAACTTCCTTTGCAGTGGATGGAATTGATGGTAAATTTATGGAAGTTGTTGTCTCTGTTTGTAATTTTTTTAAATTAATTTAACTGGCTATCTAATTTTGTCAACTTTCTCTGGTAGGCCATTGTGTTTTCCATGTAGATATTAACCACGGGGATATTAGATTGAGAATCGCACTGGAGGGGCCATCTATTTTACAAACTTTCTATTCAGAAATGTTATATTACAAATGTCGATGTAGAAAATAAAATACTGTACCTACATGTCTATAGAGCTTTGCTTATATATTGCGACTGTTCAGCCTTATTTCCAAACCCATTATTTTTATTTTTACGAAGACTCCTAGTGTATACTGCCACACATAGTGAAATAAAAATAAATACCGGTATGCAATAATTAATTATTCCGTTCTGATCACGACATTTCTTGCTTGAAGATCATTTTGGAAGGTGAACCGATGCCAGTTTTCAATTGCCTTCAATCAGATGAACATATTGTTAATATCATTAAAACGGGACGTATGGTTTTTAAATAGGCACTGAATCACAGCCGAAACGGGTCACCGAGTCAAGTTTTGGATCAGATCACCGGTTCTATGCTTTGGACCCAGCTTGACCTGGCGACCCAGAAGGCAAAACAAAGTTTTCAATTGTTTTCCTACCGTTTGGATAGTGTTCCTTTCAGGGGTGACCGGGTTCAGAGGTGTTACACCCAGAACACGATAAAAAGGAAGCCGAAATTTCCCTGTTCATTATAAATCCCAGACCGGGTCAGGTTCCGGAGCGGGTCAGTAATGTTCGACTCATGCTGGGTCAGCGAAAATGATACGCTTTCAGATCTGGTTCCCACCGTGGATAGAATTCGGGACCTTTTGATAAGGTAACAAGCGTTACTATTCATCCACCGGCAGAACGTATTGTTGGAAATAAGGCGTTAATTACTGTACTCCACACATGTTATTGTACATACTAACAAAGGAAATAATTGTATATTACAACATTGAAATGAGTTGTTATCGCAATATAAGTAAGTACTTCAGTTGTTTACGTTGGGTAAAAAAAAATATCTAATTTAGTTAGTGAACCCTTAGAAGTCCGCGGACTACAGATTGGGAACCGCTGTTAGAAAACTCTCCCCATTTTCAGCAACTAGTTACCACTGGAAAATTTTGTGCCTGGTCTTCCTAGTAATTTGGTTTAGAAACTACACTCTTCTTATGAAACCAGTAAATTGTAACAAAATAAAAGTTTAAGAATTGTCTATTTTATGCTTTTTAAATCTATTTCAATTATAATATATTTATCAGGGGTTGGTTACACTGAAGTCCTCCTTATGATGTTGAAAGTTCTTTATTTTCCTGCTTATAGAAAATCGGCACGATTCTGGTTGCTCGTTTACAGCTCTTGTGTTTCTTAGGAAGCGACAAAATTTCCCACGCGTCTGCCGTGAGTTATAAAACACTGCACTTGGTTGTAAGATCTAAGAAAGAGACTGCGTACAACGATCGGTTTCATACGAAATGAACGCTGTTTGGTAGATTGGCGCAGGCAATTGTACACTCACGACACCTAACGGCATTGTCCGTAAGCGTAACGATAACTATCGCACACATCGCATCTAATTCGGTTAATTTTTGGGTACATGAGCCGTACAACCTCGTACAAAGTACTGTAAATACATAGAATTTAACGAATAAAATATTGTCCACAAGTTCGTATGAAACAATGTACGATATAAGAGCAATTTGATAAAGGAAAGACTAATAAAAGTGCAGATAATAACATGCCTAACCGTACGGAGCATTTTAGTAAGAATGTTAGTTCGTATTTCTGACCAGGGATTCCGCCAGGATTTTCAGTTTGAGGGGCTGCAAAGTGAAAATTGGAAGCGTATAACTGTGTAAGGTTTCTGTCGATTTATGGTCGTAAAAATGTTAAAGCTGAAGGATGGAGGCGCTCGAGAATTTGGGGGACAACCCCACAGGAAAGGACTGGCAGAATCACTGTCTCTTTAACGTTATTATTTTACTGTTATAACATATGAATGTTACACTATGAATACTTAGTGATTATGATTTCTATTTCAGAAGAATCTTATTGTCCGACTGTCTGGGATGGCCTGTTGTGTTGGCCTAAATCATACCCCGATACAATGCAAGTGTTACCGTGTCCGTCGTTCGTAGCTGGCTTAAATTACCAGGTAAGAATTAAAAGGCAAATTAATTCATAACCTTCAGTGTTGTCAGATTCCCGTCTTAATATTTCCCTCAAAATACTGAAATATTTCCCGATTTTTTTTCTTTTCCTCCTTGTGGCCCAGATTTTTCCGTTTACCGGAAAATTTCTCTGCACCTGACAAAACTGAATCCTTTAATTTTCTTTCTATTTTAGTCTCCTTGTTATTATGATATGCGTAAAGTTCCAATTCCTTCACAACGTTTGCTGCGTTACATCTACACTTAAAAAAAAAAGGTGTTTATTGCCACCCCAAACACCAATTCCAGTGCTAAGTAACATCAATTCTAGTGTTGGTTAACACCATCCGGGGTATCAAACACCGTTTCTGGTGTTGACAAACACCTCTACCGGTATTCAGAAGCACCGCTAGGAGTGTTAACAATTACCATTGAAGGTGTTCCCTAATACTTCTAGCGGTGAACTTTAAGCGGGTCCCGGCCCGATAACTTTTAAAAATGCTTAACCCGAGCCCGGGGGCCCGATAGTTTAAAAATTCTTGGCCCGAGCTTGGCCTGGCCCGGCCCGATATGTTTTAAAAATTCTTGGGCCGGCCAGATAAATTAAAAAAAAATTTGACTCAAACCCCAATATATTTGTATCTGATATAATAATAATAATAAAAATAATACTAATAATAAATTATAATGCATACAAGCCTATGTGAGTGTTTGAATAATGTGATGCGCTTAGATTTGCTAGTCATTTTTATTTCATTCTACAGGATTGCCTTTTCAATTTATTTGTAACCCAAAGGATCAAAGTAATCTTTTCGCTTTGAACAGTAGGATTACTTGTAGTCGCAGGTTTCTTAAATTCAGCAAAGAAGTAGCTAGTCAAAGTATAACTTTTATTTACAAAACAAATGATCAGAAATTTGACCACACCTGCAAGACTTACATTTGCACGGAATTTAACACCGTATTAGACTAGAACCCTGACTTCATCCACCATTTCTTCCTGTGGGTCGCTGAAGTGAAGAGAAGAACAAAGAGAGAGGTTTCTTTTCATTTTTATATGAAGACGACAACTCTGACTGTTCACCCCCTGGGATCCAGTGGTTGGATTGACCATATTCTGGTATTGACACGGACCATCAGAGGAAGCTTCAATACGCATACTGTCTTTTGTTATTTGAGGGAAGGGCATGCAGTCACTCGTGTGTCTGCCGACTGGGGTCAACGTTCCGGTGAACAACTAATCCTCTATAGCGAAAATGGAGCCGCTAAGCAACACCAACTGTAAATATTGCATTGTTTGTAATACCTTTCACTCCACGTGGCGTGCACACAGACTTGAACGTTTGGCTTTATTCCAATCATCGTTTAACGAAAGTCAATAATTATTGAACTGCTTTAAAGAAGTGCAATTAATCGGCCCGACCTGAAGAGAAAGCAGTGTCGGCCCGCCCAAGCCCGGCCCGTGCAGTTCTGTACCCCATGGTCTGCTCCATTGTTTGAGTCAGCATTGCTACTAAGACAGCAAAAAGCAAACTGGTAGGTCACAAGATACTCACTTGCAAATAACTGGATTACATACATCTTCCGTATCACAATTGATAATCAGCATCACTATCAATTTACTGCATTATACTCTGGACAAAATTTTAATGACACCAGACATTGTAGAAGCCATCAAACTGAGGCTGTTATGTAGTGTATTAGAGTCAAATATCGTGGCAACTTCCACGAGGTTCAACTCGTTGCATTAAAGTGCAACTGTAGCTCATTCCGGAAGAGTTCTAATCGATTACGTTACCAACATAAACTTTTGTAATCACAAAATAACAACAAAATTTTGCTTTTTCGTTTAGTCTTACTTTTTTGACTAAAGTTTTTACGATTATACTGTTACTAAAATGTATCGTGTGTTTTGTGTGTTCCAGGAATATGCTACCAAATATTGTACTCAGAATGGTACATGGTTTTATAACGAGGAAACGGGTTCATCCTGGACGAACTATTCAATGTGTTTCACTGATCCTGAGGTCACTCTCATCGTAGGGATTAATAATTTTAAAAATGTCACCTTAATAGTGGTAAGTAAAAGTTTATTTTATTAATTCATGTAGTTTTTTTTTCATTTTCCTTTTTTAACAGCGCATGGCAAATATTACTCATGTGCGTGTGTGTGTGTTAAATGGATATTAATTGTTGGTGACCGTACCATCTCACCTTTCAAACCTACCGATTACTTATTTATGCTTTACAGCAGGCCTTTTCCATTGACAACCCGCGCGCCACATCCTAAACTAATTTCCAAATTCCCTTCCACGATCATTGAACATTTGTTATAATTGGGCATCTACTTTTCTATTCCCTCTTCATAGGGCACAGCATGATATCCCCTTCTGCGCTATTCTTTTGAGTCAGTCATTCTTGAAGAAATACTGGTCAGCAAGGAAGATAATTAATTAGTTGTAGTACCCGATGAAAGGTACTTGACACAGCATCTGGAATGCCAAATGTCAGAATGAGAATTTGAGAGATAAATGGATCACCCTCTCTATAGCCCAGACTTAGCGCCAAGTGAGTTTCGTCTATTACTACATTTGACAAAGCTCCTTGGTCGACAGATTTTCTTCAATAATTATGAATTTAGAAAACAGTTCATAAGTGGGTGTCTTCACAAATGGCTCTCTGCTTTGAAGATGGTATAGAAAAGCTGAGATCCGTTATGCTAAATACCTCAATAAGATAGAAATGAAGTTTAAGGTTGCCCATGAGGTTCGGTTCTATACTGGATCGAGAGGTGGATGGGGTGTTTGGTGGGTTGTGAAGTCCTAATATCATATGAGATAAGTGACTAAAGAGTGCCCAGTTGTTTCTATTTAAGAAATTTTTATTTTAGCAACTGTAGGAGAGAAACATATTTTATCACTTTCAGGTACAACTATCACTGTGTTCTAAGCTTATTCAATAATACAGACAGGTACTCTGGATATGAATCAAATTGTATTCAGAATAAGCCAAACTTTTCTTCCCTCCCGACAGTTGTTCTAAATGGCAGTGACCTTTCGTTTCTTTTTATATTTCTGTTCGGATTCTGTGTCTTTGATAATCAGAAGGTTAGGATGAATTCAATTACATTTGAAATTTAATTTTTATAACTTTCAACATTCAAGAACGCCGTCAGTGAAACTAAGATGACAATAATGTCACGGGTTCTCTTCAGTCGAGTCCTGAACGTGATCGATTGAATTGTTGTCAACGTCCTAAACTAGCTGGTAAGCTAAAAAGGACGGGATCTACAGCTTAACGTGGGCTCCGAACCACTTATGAGTTATGTCTCCACCGGGAATCGAACCCGGGATCACTTGATTAGAAGGCAACAAGCGTTACCACTCACCCACCGGTAACACTGGGTCCTGAACGTGGAACTTCTCAAAATATGAAGAAGAAAATAAAGAATCAGTGAAACAATAGTATTTGGATGAACATATTTTTGTAAACAAATCCGAAATCCTTTTCAATTAAAATAAGCCAGCGCCTCGATTCTACCAACCATCGCGAAGGGTCTGGTCCCCTTGGTGACATCCCAGGCACACTAACATTAATTCTTATAAAAGAGGTTGGTAACACTGACAACCGGGGGTGCTTAGAGCCGTGAATAGTATTTTTAAATTATGTCGATTAATGTTGATGGCAAGTTTGGTGCAGATAGGTATAACCGAATGGAATTAATGCGAATTATTGCGAATAATAATTATTTTAAAAAATAGGTTGGCAATACATACCTACTGCACAAATCAAGGCTGTTCCGCGGTTCCGAACGAGTTGAACTAAAGCATTTTCAACGATACATCTCTATATCTTGAGAGTCCTGAGATTTTTGTGACATGGATAGATGGACGGACGCGCGGACTGAGTAGGATTATAAGGTCCTTTATTATAGTCTTGCTATCAAGGGATCTAAGAAATCTGAATAATGTGACATCAGCTGTAGTTGTGGAATTAAATTACACTGGGTGTTGTGCTATAAGCCACCTAGCAGACCTTGGGTTATAAAATTTCGCACCAGGTCTTTATACCAAACTACCGATACCCTCCTCAGTAAGCAGGAAATTTAGAAGATAAATACATTGATTTATTCAATATCTTATTGATTATTTCTACTGATATTCTCAAGAGTGATTTATTGTTTTCAAGGCGGGCGAACAGAAATGTTCATGCGGGATGGATGTGGTCCATGGATTGCCTATTGAGAAGGCATACCCTAGCTACAACACAAATTGGAATAAGTTTTTTGGGGTTAAATTCGGTGTACGGCATCCAACTGCGGAAGGCGTGTGCTTACCGAACCAAACCTGATCTGAGCTAAAATATTCTGACTCAACCTATAATAACCTAACCTATTCTTTCAGTAGTACGAAAATTGAACTTGAATCTGGAGAGTCTTAAAGAAAGTGGATGCCATATACCGAATAAATGCCGGTTTTTCGTCCGGAATTGTGGATGAGAATAGGCAAATCAAATTACCTTTGAGTTGTGATTCATAATTTCAAAGAATATTGCTTTGTGGGTTATTATTGACACTTTAAAGCATAAACATAACTACTAAGATACGTTCAATTACGAGTTTTAACTTAGTATACTGAGTTTGAAGTTTTACGTAGAGATGTCATGCCGAACAGGGACAAAAATATCATATTCTGTTACATATTTGTGCTTTGTGAAATTTACTTTATTCTTTACAGTTTGTTATACCGTTTATTTATTTTAATGATTTTGTCTTTCAGAAATACTTACCCGTCATCAAGAAAATATCTCAAATTGGATATGGTGTTTCTCTAGTATCATTGCTTATTGCGTTTTGTATTCTAGCATCCATAAAGTAAGTATATGGATGTATATGTAAGTAAGTATTAGCTATCCATGCTGTTAAATGATTTCTCATTTGTTTTTGCAATGATAGAAAGTTCGTACAGTTAGACATAATTTTTATTACCAAATAATATGCCAAATAGTCTAGTTATGTTACCAAGTGCGTTTATTTACAAAGGTTTAGGTATTTTGTATAACTTATACTGGAAAGAATGGGCAGGCCAGAAACCGTTATTTACTGTAATGTTTTCCTGAGCCCCTAGGCTTGAATTTGTAGGATCAGCATTGGAATTTCTTGCAACGAAAGAAATACATTAGAGATATACGAGGATGGTACTGCCATCTATCGTTAGAAATCGTTATTTTACACTACCGTTAAAGACCATACATCATTTCAATACCGTAATGTAGTATCAGGATATATATAGTCTTACATTCCTGGTGCAGGAAGTGTAACTAAACCTTTGTATAGTTTCAACTTTGTACAAATTAAGATTTTTAGGACAGAACACTTTCGCTCTTAAGCTAATAAATTATGAATGAAAGTGACTTTAAATAATAATGTAATGCACAATGTATTTCTGTTCGGTCTTGAATTCCTTTCATATCAGAGCAATACACTAATCTTTATACAGTAACTTGGAATATTGCCTTGGATTCCTAATAAAGGAAGCTAGAGAAAATATTTTGTCTTCACTGAGCACACAGCAATTATAAGTCTATTTGACGAAGTAACAGGTATTTTTACTGGAAGTGGCTGCAAGAGAGGGAGTTGTTTCGTCACGTGAGAAGAACACACCGTTCACAAATACAAAAGCATGGGTAAAATTTAAGGTGAATTTGTGATCTGTTTTAAAACCATAGTTAATAGCTTGTGAGAAATATAGTATTTTGGTGATATTGGACAAAAGAAGCACTTTACTAGAATAATTACTAACTGTAGTATCGATGTCACTGCAGTTTCCGGCAGAGGCTGTAAGGATCAGTGGCGACTTCGAAAGGGGTGCATGTTGGGTTAAGTTGGCCCTGCCTGTGATGCTCGGGGTAAAACAGCCCAGGCTAGGCTCATGGAAAATCGTTATAAATCTTAACGGGAAGTTACTGTAGCCATTAGATTTACTGTATATGCCTTCAGTTTCAAGGAATGTGCAAATTAGTAACTTTTGAACCTCACGGGAGCTCGCATGAAAAGAATACATCTGTGATGCAAGGGAAGGTAAAAAGATGTCCGGACAGCAATCAACGATTGGAATGAGGAAAGACGCCGTTCGCAAAAAGTTAAAATAAAATCGATAGACGGAAAGATTAGTTTCAGTGCAAGAATTGTCAACAGTGGCTTCATGAGGACTGTTTCGGATATATGGTGTCGAGTGGTGAATGTAGTGTTTGTATTAGAAACAAATGTAGTGTATGTATTAGTGGTGAATATAGTGTTTCACCAGTGATTGCATATTGTAGGTTTCATCCGCTGTGTTCAAACAAGGTCATCTCCTGATTATGTCATCTCATGATCTATTTCTGTAGCATTGTTTAGTTAATACATCGTTAAGACAAATATAATGTGCCAGTTGTGATATATTATATTTTTCGTCCGCTCTTTCAAACACAGATATCTCTAGGTAATTTTATGATCATGTCTCTGTAGCAATCTTTAGATAATACTGTGTTATTTAGAAAGTACACTTGCAGAGGGATATGAAAATATGGCCTACTTTGCACACATCAGTATTCGGTTTAATTCTGTTATGAATATATGTGATAACTAAATGTTACTTCGCGTTGTGAAGATATGTTGCAAGGTTACCGTAAAGGTATCGTAACGGGTGTGGTTCTCAAAGAAATATAATAACAAAAAGAAAACTTAGTTGCCCGGATGCGCCACTCTTCCACGAGGGAAAGAGAAAATACTTATACAATAAAAATATAGCCTTTTAAAACCTAACGTACAGGGAAATATATAAGGCCACACCAAAAACACCTTGCGACAAATCGAGAGAACGTGATACGTCTCCCCGAACCTTTTTGCAGACAGGATATGACAGAAATTACACAAGCAGATTTATCTTGGACAACTGTTTATTGCAAAATACTGATTCTTTGACTGTTTCCTCTAATGCTGATGTTGGTGGTGACTAATTTCTTCCTCCCGTTTGCTCTAATACGACAAAAAGAGATACTCTAAGGTTAATTTCTCAGGGAGTCAGACACATTCAGTCCAACACACACAGTTCTCTCTCTAAGACAATAGCAATTCAATATACATTTTATTTCTGAGCCAATAAGACGCATGGGGGCAAGAAGGTCGCGCTTTCAGACCGCCTGAATTAGAGTAACGGTCTATCAGTTTCCTTATTCGCAAGTCGGCTGCACTTCAAAGAAAACTCAGCCTCGCACTCTGATGCACTGGTCGCTCTGATGGGACCACTTTAGCTAATTAGAACTTAATTAGGTGATTAAGAGGTGGCTCTGACAAAAGTTTCTTAAGGAGATAAATTTAAAAAAAACAATCAACAGCTGTCTTTCCGCGCATAGCAAGGACAGACACTTACTCTAGAAGGGGTTTCGCTGAGAGATGTCCTCCTGCAAACTGTGACATCCCCAAATAGCCTAGCCATGTTTTACATACACACTCACATACAGAATTGGGGACATTGAAACACACTTAAAAATATACATTTGGGAGGATCTGTCGCAGAGATAGAGAGTTTTAATTCCCATCCCCGCTGTCCCCAAGACAGTAATATTCGGCAAGACAATAACTTGAATTTAACTCAATTACTTGCTGCACCCCTTAAGAGAAACACACAGACTTTGTAATGCAGCCGCTGTTGCAATCTCTCCCATGAGATAAAAAAATAATTCAAAATTCACTGGCGGAAAGAGCAAAGCGTTTCCTTCCTCTTTAAAGGGTCCAGATTTCAAAGATCCCTAGCATTATCGAAGATCAGAATACAGACCGTCTCGGGACTCTGTATCTTCCTGTAAAACAAAGCATCATATTAGTAAATAAAATAAAATTATGTATGATTGGCTATTCGGATAGATGGAAAAGAGAATTTGACGAATTCTGTGTACTTTACGAAGTTACTATGCTCTCTCAAATGAAAAAATAAAAATAAGAGCCCCTGGTAGGAACTATAAGGCTTACCAAGCCGGACATAGCTGCTGGATTCTGCATCGAAGTAAGTGGTAGGTCTGACGAGGTTAAACAGTGGTCAGTTGGTGCGGGCATCTTGCTTAAATAGGTGACGACCACCCAAGCCAAAAGCAATGGCTGCTTACGCAAGTGACTCTCAGAAGTTTAATAAGGAGCCCTGATTGGCTGAATGTTCCTCTTCTGCATCTAGCACCAGATTCAAACTGCTTTCGTACACAGAATCGTCCAAGATATTTTGTTTTTGAGCTGCTAAAACTAAAAGAAGATCCTCTATGTGTTAACATAGGAAAATATAAAACGATTACAAAGAAATACAAATAAAAATTACAAGATTACAATACACATCGATTATATAATATAAACATACACTTAATTAATCATCATTCCACTAAATATATTTGATCTGGCCAGATCGTACCAATTAATACACACAATTTATACACTTATATACAATAGAAAGCAATATATATTTTTTTAAACACATGGATAATTGAAATATATACAAAGTAACAGGGAAGAGCATAGCGCCTGTTACAGATATCAACGTGGTAATCAGTACCTTTAATGCCTAGCTGTGTATGTTTGTTTAATTGAATTTCACAAAATATTTACAAAATGGCGCCTTTTTGTCACTCTTCTTCTCAATTGCCTGTTTACATCTATACTTCTTATACATTCTTTCCTCTTCTCTTTCTTATCTGGTTCCTTCCTCTTTTATTTGTTTGTATTTCTTCTTTGATTTGTTTTCTATATTTCCTTTTATTTTTTGTTGCTATTTAGTAATATTGTTTTTTTCCTTCTTCCGCTATTCCTTTTCATCTTTACTTTCTTCTTATTAAGCTCCTTTTTTACATTGTTCTTGCTTCCTCTTTGTTTTGTTCGACTTACAAAATAGAGTAGATTTTATATTTCATGAGTATGCTTTCTTATGATTGTCAAAGCATAACTTTTTTTAATTGTTGCACTAATTTGGATGACATTTTTGAGTTCCGTAAAAAAACGGTCTGAAGAGGATCCTTTTACAGCATTTTAAAAATACACATAGAGAATTATAGAAAACGATAAATTTTCTTGGAACATTTAATAGATCGATTTATTAATTGCAGTGACAACTGCATTCTTCTTCTCATCCTTTTTTTCTTTGTTTTCTTTTTAATTTGTTTATTTTGTGTTTGCTTCTGTTACTGGACTTGCTTCTTCTGCTTTGTCTTTTCTTCGTTTTCATTCTCTTGATTTCTTTGTTTTTTTTGTTATCCTATTATCTTTTTTCTGTATATCACGTACTCACTTTTTCCTTCCCTTATTTTCGTCTCTCCTTTTCACTTTCTTATCTTCCTTTAATACTTTCGTTCTTACCTTTTTCTTTATCTCTTTTGTAGTTGTTTTCTTGACTCTTCCCCTTGAATATCGTTTGTGTCTTGTTTTCTCCATCCTGTTTGCTTTTTTTCTTTTCTATTCCTTCTACTTTTTATTATTGGATGAGAAATAGAAGCGTTGAGAACAATAGTGTATAGGAAATTGTAGTGAATATTGATCAGGAGACTTCTGTCTTCAACTCTTTTACATCTCAGTGGGAACCATCTCACGGGAACCTCACATGTTGCGTTATGCTTCGTTGCTTTTTAATCTGCGTAAGAGATCCGCGCGACGCACAACGCTTGAATTGTTCTCACTCCATGGTGAAACGTCGATAGTAGCCAGTATGTAAGAAAGAGCGTGTGGTGTGTGTTTCTGGAATTAATGTCTGTGAGTTATTAATAGCTCAGGAAGAAGTAGAAAAAAAAAAAACAACCTTACGCTTGAGAAGAGAAATTTCCTCTGATACAATGAAGTTCTTAAGAGAGGTACAATCCTATGAGATTTTACGTTGTATTTCTCTAAATATGTCCGTTCGTTCTGCTTAACAAAGCATGTTTTATTTCGTTGGGAGTTTGGAAATGTAAATTTTTGTGATACCTGTTTGTAGGGGGGTCGCCATATTACGCAGTAGAATTGAAGAATTAACTTACAGCTCTTCTCTGATATCTTGAGAATAGAATTTTCTAGTGATTTGTGATATCTTTAAGTCTTCTCACGTTTCTGAATCTCTAACATACCAGGTTTATACTAACAACCTGTAGTGACTGTACCGATCGATCGTTGCTCAGTTGGTAGAGCGTTGACTTAGCAATCGGAAGGTTCCTATCCTAACAGGTTGTTCCAGTTTTTTTTCCTCAGTCAAATCAGGTAAATGTAGGGATGGTACTTATATAACTACGCCCTGGCTTACGCTATCTCGGCTTGAGTCTAGGAACCCTAAAGTTCATAACTACCACCAATTAGCAGCGAAATTAAAAGAGTTAGGCACTGAGTAGATTTAATGATTACAGAAGAAGACTTATCGTCTAGTAGCATTACAGACAGTAAAGTAAACGTTAGAAGTATTAAACCAACCTGTGAAAATACGGCTTACTTTGCCGATCTATCACCGGGGTTTATTTTGCACGTTCGCCGTTATCCGTCCGTCTGCACTTGCACTTTACACTCTCTCCTCACCGAACATAACACGGTGTCCCCGCCATCTCGTTCTGACTGTTCCGTATACGGCTCTAACTGTACGAATACACTACGGTTCCACGACAAAAGGCCGAATGTAAAAAAAGGCGAACGACAAAAGAGCGACTTCAGAAAAGCGACTACAAATAGGGCGACTAACACAAAGACCGACTTACAAAATGAGCGACCAACTAAAAGAGCGAATGACAAAAAGAGCGACTAGCGAAAGAACGAATGCCAAAAGAGCGAGTGACAAAAATAGTGAATGACATAAAGAGCAACTACCGAAAGGGCGAATGCCAAAAAGAGCGAATGACATATTTTGGTCATATCGTGACTTGTTAAACTCGGTAGTAGGGAATCAAAAACTGCAATTTTCTTTTCGCACTACCCTTGTGACCGGTAGTTTGCTATGGTCACAACTTGGTAACTAGGTTGCGTTACAGGGACGTCAGTGTGTCGTTAGTTATACGACAGTGTCGAAGAAATGCGTGTGTGTCCATACACTTCATCAGCAACTAGGAATTTCCCCGTAAGGGATTCTACACAACTGTGGGACTCGCTTGTTGAGCTTAAGAATGACCATAAGGTGTGTTCTCTTCATATCAACCAAGAAATTTCAACGGTATGTGAATGCCCCTTAAGGAAACTCATCACCTCATGAATTTCGTGTGACCTGAAAGAGAATTAACTAATAAAAAGGCTACCTATCAACATGCACGGCAGTGCATGAGCCAAGTTCTTCACGTCAGAAAACGTTAGCACTGCCAGAAGCATGTTATACAGGAACAAGAGTTTATGGCAAAATCGACGATTTGGGGGCCCCGTAAGAAAAAAGATGTTAAAGATAGGAATATGAGCTTTTGCCGTTAAGGAGATATGGTAAATATGTGCAGATGTACAAAATTTCATATTCGTATCTCAAACTATGTTCTAGTTGTGGACCCCTGAAATTGCACATTTTAGGCTAACTGACTCACTCACTCACTCACTCACTGACTGACTGACTGACTGACTGACTGACTCACTCATCATATTGTTTAGGGTGTTTGGAGTAAGCTAGAAACATGAAATTTGGTATGAAGGTAGAGGATGATAAGTAGATAAAGGAAAAATTCCGACATTTTGAAAAGGTCGCCATCTTGGATTCAAAATGGCCGCCAAACCTAAAATTTCAAAGAATACACAGCCTAAACGGCTAAAGA
>JAGDQP010035070.1:0-19772 GCA_022664845.1 Lepisma saccharinum | reverse complement strand
GGTAGAAACATATGGTGAACACGCTCCATCGATTAGAACATGTGAGACATGGTTTCGACAATTTAAAAGTGGTGATTTCAATGTGAAAGACAGTGCGCGCTCTGGTAGACCACAAAAGTGCGAAAACGAGCAATTGCAGGTGTTATTGGAGGATGACCCAACTCAAACTCAACAGCAATTGGCAAAAGCATTAAATGTGTCACAAGAAACAATCAGCAGACCTTTACGAGCAATGGGGAAGATCAATAAACTGGGTAAATGGGTCTCACACGATTTGAATGAACGTCAAATGGAAAATCACAAAGTCACTTGTGAAATGCTGCTTCAACGCCACGAAAGAAAATCCATTTTGTATCGAATTGTGACGGGTGACGAAAAATGGATTTATTTTGAAAACCCGAAGCGGAAAAAATCGTGGCTTTCACCTGGCGAAGCCGGTTCTTCAACACCAAGGTCAAATCGCTTCGGCAAGAAGACCATGCTTTGTGTCTGGTGGGACCAGAGCGGTATTGTGTATTATGAACTCTTGAAGCCCGGCGAAACCGTTAATGCACAACGCTATCGCCAACAAATGATTAATTTAAATCACGCATTCATCGAAAGACGACCGGAATGGGCCCGAAGATATGGCAAAGTGATTGTGTTACACGACAATGCGCCGTCTCACACAGCAAAACCAGTGAAAGACACCTTGAAATCGCTTGGATGGGACATCCTTCCGCACCCGCCGTACTCCCCAGACCTGGCGCCATCTGACTATCAGCTCTTCGCATCAATGGGGCACGCGCTCGCAGAGCAGCACTTCAGAAATTTTGAAGACGTTGGAAAATGGCTCGACGAATGGTTTGCCGCAAAAGACAAGCAGTTTTTCTGGCATGGTATGCATCAATTACCTGAAAGATGGGTGAAATGTGTAGAAGCTGATGGCCAATATTTTGAATAAAACAAAATTAATTTCCCTTGAAAATTACGTGTTTTCTTTACCAAAAAAAAAAAAAAAAGCGGCAAAAACTTATGCATACACCTGGTATAGGAAAGTAAAAATGAAATATTGTATTGTCACCCGATATATGTCACTGTGTAAAATTTCATCATTGTATGACGTCGGAAAATGAGTTAACGCTGCAAGATTTGAGGACACCACGAACCATTGTGAACTAAAGAAAAGAATGTAAAAAATCTAGAGTTGGAATAAATACCATCTGAACAAAAATATTTTTCTTTGCTTATGTGAGGATTGAGGAACTTTCATTTTCTGCAGTATTTTATCATCAAATTGGTAATCGCATAACTTATTTTCCCTTAAGGAGCACATGCCACATTCGATACTTTAAAAATGAACAACATTCACTGCATTACAGAAACAAGATTGTTTAAGTGTTTTCTGTCCAATCAATCAAAGAAAGGGTGGCGCGTGTTTTGCGGCAGCAGAATACACGTTCCTTCTACAGCAGAATACACGTCCCTACTTGGGATATTTGAACCCCGTTGCAGGGCCATCTATCAGCGTTGCGGCGAAGTAGAAGAGAAACGTGTGTTCCATAGTGTATAATCAAAATAGCAGGACACAACGTGATTTTCTAACATAAGCTAACCTTTGATTACAAATACATAATATATTTTATACTTGATATGAGCAAATGTTTAACATCATGCTATCATATTTAACAAATAAATAGGTAATAAGTGCAATACCATTTCTCTTTTAATATATCGCACGTTTGCAAGAAAAGTGTCACAACTCAGAAAAGTATAATTTTACAGGAGGAGGGAAAGCAGTGACGTCTTACTTAAAAGATACTATGAAAAATCATCAAACACTTACTCCATCTACCGGCCACCGATGTAGATAGACTTGTGATATATTTGTCAATGTCTAATAGTTTTGAGCACCAAAATAATAATAATAAAAATAAATAAAATGAAAAAATTGGAAAATTTTAAATTGTGACACTTTTCTTGCAAACGTGCGATATGCACTTTCTTGTATATTTCTGGCAGTGTTCGTTTTATTATAAATTAAGAAAAGAAGGATCCTAAAATTAGTGGTTGGTTTTGGTTTTCACCTACTTCCTGTTTCGAGTTAGCTTGAACATACAGTTAAGACGTCAATAACTCAAAAGTATTAGATTGGTCGCAAAACATAAGATTATTTTTCTTCGGGTCGCAAAGTGTACAATAGAAGAAAATCACTCGGACGGAATTAGTTAAATAATGAATCGTTGGATTTAAAACTAAACGAATTAACTATCATGTAGTTATTAAAAGTATTTTAACATTTATTTCAGTGTTGGCAAATGATATATACGATTTAACTATTGTTCTTTACATGTTTCATAGGAACATCAGTTGAACAAAATCTCTTTATTATCAGAATTGGAACAAGAGTTGAAAACGGAATCAAATGAGCCGTGTGTAGGTGCACGCTAAATTATAACAGAGCCAGGTGTTACTTTAGCTTACGCCGGCGTGATTTTTTCAAACGAAAAATAAGCCACAGGTTTATGAATCGGAATCGTGGTAATGTTAAGTCATAGTGACTTGTTTATTTCCAGGGGTGCACTCGTAAATTTTCAAGTACCGGAACGTTTGAATTTTTACCATATGTCATACCAATAACTGAAGTGAGGAATAGGAACAAAACAAAATTAATTGTTTGAACATTTTGTCTCCCAAAAAGCAGTTCCGGAACGACATTCCGGTGCCAGTACATCCCTGTTTATTTCCATATCACCATTGATGTTTTGTTACAAAAATCACGGACAGTATGTCGAGTAAGTGATAGCGAACGATGATGGGTTAGAAAAAGCGAAGTTCGGTATTTTATTATACGTGAAGCAAATCACCTGTGACAGTTCAATTTACGTTTCCAAATGGAACGCCCGACGTATACTAAAGAGAAGCCTAGAGCCATTCTGGTTATTACTCCAATAAGAATTACTCACCGACACAAAAGCTTACACAAAGAATATAGAGTATTACTTTAAGATTTAGTGCATACAATTTTGACTCATACTACAGTGATGTAACAACACACAAAAATGAGTTCATAGGTTTTGTTCCACTTATGGTGATGTCTTGTTTTCTTTATACCTGGGACAATAGTTGAATATTGCTTAATACCTTAGTGTTGTTACGATCACACTAATTAGAAGGCTAATTATTTGTCACACCTGATATCTTTTCAAATGCTGGGCGAACAACATTATCGTATAAGATAGCACCTCCATCAAGCAGTGAACACCATAAGAGCACCACTGATTTCAGAAGGTAGTAACATGGAATCGGGTAGAAAAAGGAGTCAGAGAGAGTGAGCAATGCAAACAAAATCCAATAGGTCAACCATTTCGTGTTTTCTACTTGATTGTGTGCCTCAATCGCGCTCAATGATGCGTAGGTGGGGTAAACTAAACCAATAACAGTGCTAATTAGCTGCCCTCCATATCCAAAGGATATATTAAGTAATATGAATACCACGACCCCAAAAAATATCTGCATTCTTGACAAGCCTGTTTTTTCTGCACCCCATGCAAGTGGCCTGGTCCAGAAAGTGTCCTCATCTAATAATCTTTGTAAAGATTCCATCTTATCTCCCATTCTCAAACGATCAGCAATTATTCAGAAAGATTCCACTGTTTGGTTGAATTTGAAGCTTTAAACACAGCATAAGAGTACAAAAACATGACGTTTTAATTTAGTTGCACAAATAACGTTCCCGACGTATAAAATCATAGAGTTAGGAATATAAATAGAGGGAACCTTAAGCTGTTTTGTTGGAGAGGGGAATGAAGCCAAGAGACAGAAGGGACGAGGTATTTCGGGCATATTAACTGCCCCCCATATATAGAGACCCTCTTTTCCGAGTATTGCCTCTCTGAGGTGCACTCATCCTCCTATCGAAAAAGGCAAACTTCACAGTACTCGATATAGAGGGCCTCTAATGGGGCCACACAAGATGGCTGCCAATGAACTAATTTGGGTTCATGTAACGTCATGTATGTTCTCTCTATTTTCTTATTTACTCTATGGTTAGTAACTTGTATTTTGTTTCTTCCTTCCTTCCTTTTCAGACTATCGCGGTAGAGGCGATACCGAACCATAGCGAAAACTTTTCGATTTTTGCTGATTTATATGTATATTGCATCATAATATAAAAATTATACATATTATCAATAGTTGATTGATATAAATGGTAGCACTGTGAAGAAATCTTCTATTTTCAATGTTGATGACTTGCTTTAGCTGATAGTTGATTTTGAGTTGACCCAGTAATTACATAATCAGTATATTTTTCATACTTTGATTCAGTTTACAGTTTTGTATGTTATAACTGGACATTTGTTGTATAAGATTATGTATTACATTTGTATTTTGTTTCTACATAACTTGAAATTTTGATTTGCTTCGCAAAACAGTTGAAGTACTAATAATAATTGCGTAACGGAATATTTATGACACATTTAGTAAATAAAATTACTTTTCTTTTCTTTTCTTTTATTCAACGTGGTAACACCTAAATGGTATACCATAGCACAGAGATGTAGATACATATTTTTTCTGTTGAGTTTAAATTAGTAAAATATAAATAATTATTTGTTAGCTTTCGCCTTCATGGGCGAGGTCATAACTAGTTCACATGATTTTGAAGATCAACTCTGAATACCCTGGAGATTTTAAATATAGAATTGAGCATATAAAATGTTACTTTTGATATTGTTATGAATTCGATACTTGAATTCTACACTTTCTTCTCACCATATGCATCACATTTAGCACCATATTTGTTGAACTTCAAATGCTTAATTTGTTAGTAGCTGCCATTAACGTCTACTAAAAGCGATGCTGGAGTGATAACTAACTTTAAAAAAAATAATGAATATATGAAGCCAGAGATCGAAGGGGATAGCTTATCTTAATTATCCAATTCCAGTGAACCAATTCGGATCAATTTTTCAGTTTTTTAACGCTTGCTGCCACTGTGCGGCCCATTATTATATTAATTCTTGAAAACAACGCATACCCCGCAAGATGTTATATAATTTCCTGTAGAGCTATTTTATTTTAATTTTTTGATCTCTCGATTTCACATCATAAAAACAAGACCTTTATTCATTCAATATGTAACCCTGCTTCATGTAGATATTTTAATTATCAGAGCTTCGTAAGTACAGTTGTAAGGTCTGCTTTCCTTGGAAGCTTGCGATTTGAGTGAGTAGCCAATTGAAACACTTGCTTAAAGGCCCCCTATTACATGTTCTACGCATAACACGTATTTGGATTGGCTCCACTTCCAAATCCATGGATGTAAGTACGGTAGATGGGTTGACTGGCACAATACAAATAAGCTAGGTCAACTCGACGCCGGTTTTCGATTAATCTTGCCTGGTGAATTGGGATTTATTTGCGTCTGATTGGTTGGCCTATGCGTCGGTGTGTGGAAACAAAGAATGGATGAAGATCTAGCTAAGGAAGAAAGGAGGAAGATTGGAATATTTTAAATATGGTATTTTACGGAACGTGATGTTCAATTGTTTTTTTAATCAATGACATCTGTCAGGTACTCATGGCTTGTGCTGGTTTCAATTTCGGGTCGCTAGAAGTATATCCGTCTCCCGTATTTAGATCCATGACCCAAATTGCAAGCAACGCAAGCTCTCATGAAAATCAGTCTTTAGGGATGATTTACAAACACACTTGCGCTTCTTGCGATTTGGGTGAATAACCAATTGAAACACATGTTACAGCACGTAATAAAACTACACCACGAAATAGTGTTTTATTGTAAGGTAAGTGTAATAAGTGTTTCAATTGGCTATTCACCCAAATCGCAAGCAACGCAAGCTCTCATGAAAATGAGCCCTTAGACATAAATGAAAAGAGAAAAACATAGTTAGGACTTCAAATTTGGTCCATATTGCGGTAGACTAGAAGTAACTGGTATGTATGTATCTTTCGACACTAGCCGATCACTCCAGTATCGTCACGTAGAGCTCGATATGGTTGTTACAGCAATTACCAGGTTTTCTTAGGTGTTTATTTTCCCACATTAGAAAAAATGTGTTATCCTTTTTATATAAATATTTACACGAAACATTTTATAAAAGAAAGCAAGATAAAGGAATTATTCGACCATTCATATGTAAGCGATATACAGGTAATATAATTTGTATCTTCTGTTTTTGTGTATTTTATGTTTTATAAAGCCTTACGTACAGATAAAAATATATTATATTATATTATGTGTCATTTACCTAGAAGCTATATTCAGATCAGTTAGTAAGTATTCTTCTACCGTATAAAAGCAATGATTTAGCAAGAGGTTTCTTAATGATCTTCCACAGTGCATGTTTAGTTAGAGACTGAATATGACAGGCATTTTGTTGAAAAGTTGTACCCCGCTATATCCAATTGTTTCCGAAGATAAGTAGTGTTGTGAGGTAGCACAACACAAGATCGAATGTAAAAAGAGCGAACGTCAAAAAGAAACTCCAGAAAAGCGACTAGAAATAGGGCGAATGTCAAAACGAGCGAATGACAAAACGGGCGACTGACAAAAAGAGTGATTGACAAAAAGGTCGAATGACAAAAAGAGCTAATAAAAAAAGGGCGAATGACAAAAAGAGCGAATGCCAAAAGGGCGAATGATCTATTGACGCGGGGATGTTCTGTCTCGAAACTTCCTATGCTCATCCTTTTGTCCGGGCCCTTCTGACGCGCCAGCGACTCCACAAGCTAATAATTCAACAACTTGGTATTCGTTTATCGATACCCAAAGCGGAAATTTTCTTTTCACGTTTAACCACTTTTGGCTTTGATGCTAATCAGCAGGGGATTTCCGTTTCCAAAATGATTCGATCAGTAATTGATAATTTTATACCGCCTAAAGGTGTGATATCACTCCGCAAATATTTAGGCTTATGCAATTTTGCAAGAGGTCAAATACCAAATTTCATAGCGTTATTTTCCCCCCTCTTAGAGTTAACAAAGAAGGGAAAACGTTATACATGGTTGCCATCTAACCAAGAAAGTTTTTAGCTTTAAAGAAAGCATTAGTAAATTCTTTAGCAATAGCTCATTATAATCCAAAAACAGCAACTAGAGTATACTGCGACACTAGTCAAAACTTCCTGGCGGGTGGTATTTTTCAGCAAGACCCCATTACCAAGCAACGGAGGGCATTAGGATTCTGTTCACGGCGCTGTACCGATTGTGAGAAGAAACGTGATACCTACTAAAGCGAGATTCTATCAGCCGTCTATACCCTCTAAAGCATTTCGCTATATTCTTTTAGGAATCCATTTTGAGCTATACACTGATGATGTAGCCTTCATGAAATCAAGGACTGCCAAGGATACACATTGGAAGCTCGCGAGAGCACACACTTTTCTAGGCGAATTTAGCTTCACGTTACGCCACTGCCCGACCCATTTAAACTGAATTGATGTTTTTACACAACATGAATCACGATGACCCACAAAACATGGAAACTTGTAGTTTATTGGATATTCCATACAAAATAGCTACCATAGCAAATGAAGAACAAAGAGAACAAGGAAGATACAACGCGGATACACATGGAACAAGATTATTGAGAATGTACCGGAAGCATAAACTGAAGACAACAATCAATCTCAGTTTATTGGTGTTCTCTTCCAAAATTTAAATATTAAATCTGCCCAACGACAGGGGACCCCTTCTTTGGGAAAATTACCCTGGAGAATCCCAATCAGGAAACCGACGTAAAAATTTTGAGGGATTCCAAATACTTTAAACTGGTAGATAATAATTTATACAGGACGTCTCCGAAAATAACAACAAACGCAATACAAAACAACTCTTTATAGCAGAAAATCTTAAATCTGTTTGGTTTGAATCAATACATTGCACCAGGACTGTCAACCATTTAGGATATAGGAAAACCTATCTTTCTGCATCCAGAAAGTATTATTTTAAAAATTTTAAACAATACTTATCAGCGCGCATCCGTATATGCGCCATCTGTCAGAAGAATAAAACAGTTACTCAATTACTTCAAGATGAGTTCTTACAACCACATGTACCCCTGTATTAACTTCGTATCAAATAGACTCGAGCGGAATATATCCCGAGTCCTATAGCGGCAACAAAAATATTCTCTCTGCTCAATGCGAAGGTAGCCGTTACTTTATATATCAAACAGTACCGGATGTTAGTGCCAAAACAGTATGCAACTTTATTTACAAGCTAATAATACTGCGGTTTGACTTTGAAAAGTGACAGGCACATGCCATTTTGCAGTGCCCATTATAAAGAGGTATTCAATCTTATGGGAATAACTCCATATAAATGCCTAGCGTATCAACACAAGGCAATACGGATTATTGAGGCTACACATAATTTTATTGAAACAATGATCAAAACAAGAATGTCTGAAAAAGGAAACTACCATCGTACTTGGGATATTCATCTCGACGTTTACGTGCATTGTATCAATCAATCCATAAGGCTTTCAATGAGCTGTTCTGCCAATTACATAGCACAAAGTTTCCAACCAAGAAATATAGCAGACAGTAAATTTGATATGGTTTGTAAAATACCAGATAATATTACTCGCCTTCAAAATATGCAACAAGCAAGACAATTAGTAGCCAAGAATATTCAGCTCGACCATGAAAAACAAGAAATTCTATGATAAAAAGCACCGACAACATGAATACCAAGTCGGACTATTTATCTTGGGAGAATAACCCATCCTTGAAAAAGGAAGACGCCAAACCGTTTACTTCTCCATTTCAAGGACCTGGTACTATCTTAAAGAAGCTCCATAACAATGCGTACCAGATTAAAATGAAGGATAAACGTGGAAATTGGATATCATAGAAGATGTTGCTATTGAAAGGTTACGTCCTTATTATCAAGATATACATTATCTAGAGCGATATGGTCTCTAACACAACAACAGACGAATAAAACAGCAATTATTCTACTTTCTATAAAAAAAATCAACAAGCTATGATGAAACGAAGTAAGTAGCAATACTCCAAATATGGAGCATCTTTTTTAATACTTCTAATTCTTTCGAGTGGTGATTCAGAAAAACAGTCGAGTTATTCCCGACTTTAAAAGAATACTGATTTAAGTAAGCATCGGAGGAAATGCCATGCTATCCATATTTTCGCTCATCTTTTTTTGAATCACTTATCGATCCGACTAAAAGTACTTTTTTCTATTTTAAAGAACGGCCCCCACTTTTAGAGAAACACTTTTTTATATTAGATATTCTTTTCATTGAAAAAAAAAGAAACGTTGAGTTCATCCTTTTCTTTAGGTCACATCAATTTTTTTCTTTAGTTTACGGCAATATATTTTTCATGAATATTTTTTTAAAAAGGTCTCCAAGTTTACATAAGATATTTTTGCTAAGAGCAATTGTTTCCTTTTCCTTATATATATATATATATATATATATATATTACTATGCATAGTATAGTTTATTATATCGCAGGCGACGCGATATCTATCTATATAATTTTTAGTCATGTAAGTACTACATAGGAAATAAGAACGCTGAGATTTCTTCTACAATAGAGGACAGTTAATGTATATTAGCAGATTAAGGTTAAGTAATTGCCGACATAGGCACATTGTTACCTTTTTTCTCCTTTTCATTCACGTTATGTTACAATATGACGCGCTTATGCAAAACACAACCAACGACATGTGTTTACTTACAAGCATAAACACACACAAAAGGAAAAAACACATTTAAATAATTCATCAACAATCTATAACTGCACTCTAGCTTTGTAGTTGGCCATTACGAATCCACAATACAAGTAAAACCTTCTTGATTAATAGGCATTAAAATGGATAGTAACTTGATACCCCCAGAGCATTCTCACATATTACGTATATAAGCAGATGGCCGGCAATAGCAGAGGATGTTACAACAGCACTATTAGTAGAAGGCCGTAATGTAGAGATAATGTTTAGGAGGAGACTGCTCATCCTTTTTTTATATTTTTGGTATTAAGATGTTATACATTTATTTAAGCAAATATCTAGACAAAAGTTTTTAAACAAACGCTAAGACTTGCAATTTCTCTTTCTTTTTAGGGCAAAAGAATCAAAATGGAATACATATTTATAATAGCCGTATCCATACAAGCACTATCATTCTCCAAGGCAATATCCCCCAATGAATTTCACGAGATAATCCTGCCTCAAATTGGAGCTACCCTCACTAACAAGAGCCTAGCAGTAAATTCCCATACCGACGTATATATTGCCGTTCGATCTAATCTCAATCTTCAAACAACGTACCCTTCTAAGAAAAACTGTATCGCTTGGAATGAGATAAGACAAGAGATCAAGAACATTGAGAAAGCTTTCTTTCGTAATATTGAAGACACCATCTCATGTCACTTCAAGATATCAGCTACACAAACTATTGCCTGCGCAAATAGCACACGTACCAAAAGAAATTTCCTTTCCTTTCTTTTGGGAATAGGATCCTTTGGGCTTTCCCTGACCAATATGTTCCAGCAACGTCGTCTAGCCTCTTCTGTAGAGCAGCTTAGACAACACGAGAATTTATTAACTACAGAAATCAATATGAAAGAAAGCTTTACCCAGGAAATTAAAATTATCAAAAATGTAGTTTTACAGATAAAGAGAGCATTTTTAGGGATACAAACCAAGATATTACAAAGTTTTTGCCAATGAGCACAAGAGACAGGTAAACTCTCTGCATTACACGCCCATTACCTCGCCCAGAGCGAGATAGAACAATTCATATCCCACGTCTCAACAAACAAACTTTCCCAACAAATTCTGGCAGAGGATCAAGCTCTGAAACTTGTATCTGAACACGAACTATTAAGGGATACGATATACAAATACGACTTAGTCCCTTTGTACACAGTTTCAAAAACCTTTTTTGTTTCTTTTAACTTCCTAACAAAAAAATTCCTACATTCTTATGCAAATTCCACTAATTAAAGCAACCTCCAATGCCACACTACACGAAGTCACAAATTTGGAATTCTTATATCAGAAAATACAAATATCTATCTCTCTTCCTCGTTTTGTTCTTACATTAGGCAATGAATTTCTTGAAATTGAAGAACAAATTTGCTCTTTCGAAAATTTCCTATATGTATGCAAGCCGCATTGTTTCCGTAACTACATAACTGAAATCGTACACAATAATAACCTTTTTCCAACTTCAAACTTTTGATACGAACGCAAATTATATACATAAATACACGGATGCTGGTGTTATATCTCTTCTTTAGTTCCCTTCCATAGGACCTATAAATCTGAAACTGGAATTTCCCATAGTAAGCCATGCGAGAACACCAACAATGGCTCAATATTATTTTATTATAACGAATTTGAACATATTATCTTAAAGACATGATTTTACCATCAAAATTGCAAACAGCCACTCACCATTTGATCTTAAACAATACAGAAATTTTACCTTCACTAGTAGAGAATTCCACTATCAGACAATTAGATAAATTAACCGAACAATTAAACTCTAAAATTCAAAATAAACACCTACAACCTTTAGAGTTCGACTTATCATATACCAAGACAATAATTATAGTTGTAATAGTATTATTTCTTATAGTAAATATAGCATTAGGATGAACATTTTATATAATGTCTAAAATAATCAAAGCACTAGAAAATACTAGTCATTAAGTCTTTTTTGTCTTCTCTATTGATTTCAGAGAACGATGTCAAAAATCGCTTTGATGCCTTGGCTATATGCCTAGCATGTTCAATACTAATCATCTTAACTTTTATGTATACAATACTTTGTTGATTTAGAAGGTATAGGAATAGTAAGCCGGATCTCAAAGTGAACACGTAAGAATAGCCTTTAACTCTACCTCTTTACCTGATACTTCTCTCCACAACAGCATACTTACGACGTTCCTTCCAATACTTCTACAGACGATAAATACGTATACGAAACACAAATTACTATACCCTTAAACTACAGCCAGCTGTTCTCTTCTAAAACTACGGTTTTGGCAACTTTGCCACCATCTAAACCTCTTCCAAAAACTCCTCTCGACAAAAAAGAGAAAACCATTATCGAAATTCCACAACCTAAAGTACCCTCAAACCTCTATATTTTTTCAGTGGTAGACATGTCACAAAATCATCTCCTATCTATGATTCTATGAAAGAAAAGCAAGGGCTTCGGGGAGGGCAATTGCCCCCACCACCCCCTTGTGGGTCCGCGCTAGGTCAGAATCTAGTTTCAAGGCAGAATAGTAGAGACGCAGAAAATTCTTTACAAATAGCTTACTCCTTCCTCTTATACGGAGACATCAAAACCTCTGCAGAAACAGAAATAGAAACGGATGGATTCGGGGGCCCTCCCCGAAAGTCCCGCCCCACTGAGTGACCTCTCTCCAACTTCTACCGAGGTCTCCAAATGCAGTTAGTATAGGAATACTAAAAAGCAAGTATCTGAGGTGTTCTAGAGGTTTCTATCCGAAGACATTTACCACTACATCGGGAGTAGTGAAAGAAGAAAATAGGAATGTACAAAGATATGACTTTTAGAGATGGAAAAACCGGTGAAGCCGGAAAACCCCACTACATCTAAGTTACTACATGTATGAACTGACCAGGTTGGTTGGTTGGTATAAATCGGTGGTATGAATCTGTTAGTTGGAAAATAATTAACTACTGTCTAGAAGAGTAAAAGAAGAGCAATGGGGGGGACGAACAACAGAAGCAGTGTGAAAATGTTACCTCAGCTTCCACGTCGCTTCGCTGTTGCCGGGGCTTCCAACATACAAAATCCTGATAGTATGCATGCCACCCTATGCTGTTGCTACCGCGGTGACCAATGACCTACATCCGCTGATTCACCCAGTCAATTTCGCGTGGTTGCTTCAGGCGTCTGGTACATCGCTACGCAAGACTTCCCTTCAACGGTCATCCACGGGCTCCCAAACTGCTGCAACTCCGATAAAGTTCCACAAGCTTCTCCTCAAGGTCTCATATGACTGTGCTGTACCAGGTGTATGCATAAGTTTTTGCCGGTTTTTGTGGTAAAGAAAACACGTAATTTTCAAGGGAAATTAATTTTGTTTTATTCAAAATATTGGCCATTGGCTTCTACACATTTCGCCCATCTTTCAGGTAATTGATGCATACCATGCCAGAAAAACTGCTTGTCTTTTGCGGCAAACCATTCGTCGAGCCATTTTCCAACGTCTTCGAAATTGCTGAAGTGCTGCTCTGCGAGCGCGTGCCCCATTGATGCGAAGAGATGATAGTCAGATGGCGCCAGGTCTGGGGAGTACGGCAGGTGCGGAAGGTTGTTGCATCCAAGTGATTTCAAGGTGTTTTTCACTGGTTTTGTTGGGTGAGACTGCGCATTCTCATTTAACACAATCACTTTGTCATGTCTTCGGGCCCATTCCGGTCGTCTTTCGATCAATGCGTGATTTAAATTAATCATTTGTTGGCGATAGCGTTGTGCATTAACGGGTTCGCCGGGCTTCAAGAGTTCATAATACACAATACCGCTCTGGTCCCACCAGACACAAAGCATGGTCTTCTTGCCGAAGCGATTTGGTCTTGGTGTTGAAGGACCGGCTTCGCCAGGTGAAAGCCACGATTTTCTCCGCTTCGGGTTTTCAAAATAAATCCATTTTTCGTCACCCGTCACAATTCGATACAAAAAGGATTTTCTTTCATGGCGTTGAAGCAGCATTTCACAAGTGACTTTGCGATTTTCCATTTGACGTTCATTCAAATCATGTGGGACCCATTTACCCAGTTTCTTGATCTTCCCCTTTGCTCGTAAACGTCTGCTGATTGTTTCTTGTGACACATTTAATGCTTTTGCCAATTGCTGTTGAGTTTGAGTTGGGTCATCCTCCAATAACACCTGCAAATTCCTCGTGTTCGCACCTTTGTGGTCTACCAGAGCGCGCACTGTCTTTCACATTGAAATCACCACTTTTAAGTTGTCGAAACCATGTTTCACATGTTTTAATCGATGGAGCGTGTTCACCATATGTTTCTACCAGCACACGATGACTTTCAACAGCCTTTTTCTTTTGATTAAATAAGAAAAGCAATGCGTGCCGCAAATGTTCTTTTTCAGGCACAAACTTCGACATGATCACTGAACGATAAAATAAAGACGCTAGTGTTTGGCGGACTCAAGTTGTGTGTGTTTGTAGTTTAATGTCCGACGAACAAAATGACGTATGTGTCAAATGAATACGCTGCATACTTTTCGCTGGTGCCATCTCTTAGGTAAACCGGAAACTACTTATGCATACACCTGGTATACACGAGTACCGAAGATCCGCTGCGCCCACGGTTTCCTCAGCCTTCTGCATCCTCTCCTATTCAACCTGGCACGAGTACTCGGGCTAATAGGTACATTGTTTCGCTGTCGACGGAGTCCCCAACTCCGTGCAGTTGCTACCACGGAATTCGTTCACCACTTCATCGTGCCTCCATTGCTGTCTGCCGTCGTCAAAGGTCCCATTCGCTCTCTCAAAACCCCTGAAATAAAAAGAAACCTTTATGCTATTGGACACACAGGAAATCGAAGTACAACTTTCTATAGACTCTGCCAAGTATATAGCGTTCACACGTACAGCTTGATGTTTCAAAAGGGAATGTGATTCCATTTAAGGTTATATGCTCGCATGTTTAAAAACGGATGCTCTAAACAACAAATAGTTTCCGCTTTTCTAATCAAAGTTATACATCGCGTGGAGTCCTTTAGTCATGTAATCTCCTTCTATACATATACTCACACTATTGTGCGAAATCACATAGTTATAGAGACACAATGAGATACAAATATTAGGAGCATACCTCAAATTATCTTATATTCACCTGGTACAGATGGCCCACTTAAATCCTTCTAGGAACTTTATTTGTTGTCTGATGTTGATGAAATTTCATACTCTCATGTTTTAAGGCCCGCCCGATTGATTGGCACTATCAGGTTTACTCTACTACACATCCTTTATCCTAAAATCGAGGTACAAATTGGACCTCGAAGCACTTCAGTTCCCCGAAGCAAACATAAAATGTAAATACAGTAGATGTTATGAGTGCTTATAAAGGTAAGTGTACACTGTAATGATGAAGTAGAAGATTCTCTGGGCATTCCGGTATTCATCTGATGTAAGATTTGGATTCTATACATTCCTTTGTGGTTCCCAGTCCAGTGCAGTGTAATAGTTGACTAAGAGTGCTTATGAAGATAACTGTATACTATAATGCTAAACTGATAACGACAGTGGGCTGTAATGTGTGTATCATTCCGCGATTCGTCTGGTGAAAGATGTTAGTTCAAGATGTGAAGTCTATACGTTTGCTTATGGTTCCCAGTGCAGTGCAGTACATGCTTATGAGTGTGAAAAGAAAACCATAGAAGTACTTCTAATCGCTAAACTAAATCAGTTTTACGAAATCTAAAAATTAAAATGTACTAAACAACAATTTAAAAAAAACATTCATCCATCTCTTGCTTCGCGTTTTGACGCTAGAGCTCTATAGTTCTATTGCTCTAAAGCTCTATATATAATAAAGTGTGCTTCTTTAATAGCTATAAATTCTTTAGTGATAAAATTATTAAGTTGGCAACACAGGTATCCGATATTAGGAACCTTTTGGCCTTTCGTAGCCTTTGAGCTTTAACATGTAAAGTCCCATACCACTTCCTGGCCGTGAACCGTTATAAAATACCTACTAAGGATGTCAATGCTGGGTAATGGAAGCCCCACTTGTACAAGCAAATAATTATACAAAATTCGAAATTTGAAAATGAATGAAAAAGAGAATATACAACAGAAGAAGCAGATGTCAACCAAAGCAATCCATCTAGAATCAGGTTAATGGAAAAGGCCAAGAGAAAAGAAATCAATGTCAGAAAGCAAAGATCTACGAAGGAGGATAGAGAACTTAGAGAAAAACACATAAAAGAGGTATATGAGGAATGGGAAACAGCGCAAAAAGAAACTGCTGTGGCTGTCGCCGCAGTAGCGGCACCAACACCAGCAACATCGACTCCTACGAATCTAAGAGCAATTATAAAAGGAACCATGGATCTGGAAGATAAAATGCAGGTAGTAGCAGTAGACACCAAAGGATACAGAGGAAGGTAAAAAAAGAAAAGACCTAGGATACCTGCTGGGGAGGAGGAAGAAATAAACAAGAGACATAAAGAAGAGGTTCTGAGAGTTAGGAATGTGTTTTTGGAGGGAAGAATAATGGAATTGGAGATGAGTAATGATAAACTTACGAGGGAAAATGAGAGGTTGAAGGAGGTGTAACTTAAACTGGTGGCCTGGCAAACCAAGGAAGAACAAAGGGAGATGGAATTAGAAAAATTGGAAAAAGAAGTAGGTCTACAGAAAGCAGAGGCAATTAAAGGAGCAATAAATTTAAAGAATTGCAGGTAATCAATCAGCAAATGGAACAAAACAAAGGAAAAGATAAATTGAGATGAAGTTAAAAGAACTGGAATTGGAGATTAGTAGCATATATAAAGAGAATGGTAGCCTTAAAAATTCTAAGGAACAGCAACCAACTGCAGTATCAGCAATCAGTTTTGCTGATATATTGAAAAAGACGTAAATATGCCAGAAGAAACAAGATTGATCGAATCAAACAAAAAGAATATAAAACCAACAGTTATGGTAAAGCCAAAAGAAAAACCCTTAAAGATACTAGAATCAGGCTGATAAAAACAATCAAGAGAGGATAGGATAAATTTTCGATTTATCCAAACGAAGACTGAACTGATTCTTCTATTGGCTGCAGGACAGGATGAGGAAAGATTAATTAATCACCCAGAGATGAAACAAAATTTCAATGTTACGAACAAGGGAGAAAAAAGGCATCCACTCATGATAGTCTGTGGGATCCCGACAGAGGCGAAGGAAGAAGATGCTATCGAGGAACTCCTGGAGAGAAATCTGCCCGAGGAGCAAAAGCAGTTAGTTAGACCAAGATTTAAGACTGGCCCAAGAAATCAAGACAGATATCATCTTGTTTTTGAAGTACCAAGGACAGTACGGGAACAAATATTGAAGAACCCTCGAGTCTACATTGGATATGAAGCTACCAATGTTAAGGATTATTTGGTCGTCACCACATGCATGAAGTGCTTGGATTATGGACACATTGCTGAACACTGCAAGAATGACCCCAGGTGTGGGAACTGAGGTGAAAAGGATCATAAGAAGGCGGAATGTAAAAGCAAGGATAAAAAGTGTGTTTCATGCCATCTGAGAAGAAAGTTATGCGGGGCTAAAACGCAACAAGAATGCTTACAGTATAAATTGAATCTACAAAGAAAAATTAAATACGATTATAGACTATAGTCAAAATTCATTCGAAGAAGCAACAAATTCTAGGAGGAAACCTCCCCCATATAGGCAGAGAAGAAGCCTTAATTGATTATTAGAGTACAACAGCAAGAAACAAATAGAAATTTTGAATGGATGGCTGCTACAGAGTTAAACAGATCATAAAAATATAATTACAAATAAATTCATTAACATAAAACTGGGGCATATAGAATTAGATACAGAGTACCAAATTATTATGCATTATATAAACCCTGAGCTAGCAACTTTCCCAAGGAGCCTTTCTGAAACAGTTGCACTCTCCCACGACGGGTTTGATATAAGAGATGTGGATGATTACAAAATTGAAATAGAAAAAAAAACAAAGGTTTAGATATGTATACTTCTAAGTATAGATATGATTGTAGGATAATGCACATAAAATCTTCAAGAAAAACCTTCCTGGATGAATTAGAATTGACACTTGCACTCCCATCGCACATGAATATGGAAGGAAGATTAAAAATTACAGTTCCAGCCATAGGAATGAGACTGTGTAGAGCGAATCCAATGCACGTCCCGAAGAAATTAAGAAAATGGGAATCAAAAATCAAAGAAATAAGTATTGAAATGATAATACAAGACAAAACTCTCTTCGAGATGATAAAAAACGTATTAGAGAAAATAGAAAAATAAACGAAGGAAGAAGAAAAAGAGGAAATTGGTAACGACAATGAGATGGAATCGCTTAACAATGACGAACCAAGGTATGATAAGTCAGAAGAAAAGGACACTATAAACCAAGTAGAACAACCTAAAAAGAAATAATTAGCTAAAAAAAAGAAGCTGGAAGTCATGGATCCCAAGGTTGTATAAGATAAAACATGGTAGGGATAGAGGTGAGATGATGGATAACACAAAAGAAGAAAGTAGAAAAAGCAAAACTGGAGGTGGTTACAATACAGGAAGAATAAAATTTGCGAGGAAGAACAAATGGAAGGGGGTTGGAATGGACCAGCCTTTGACCCAAAGACTTTCTATTAAAATGTGCACATCAATCATGTTTTGTTGTCGCGCCACGAGGAGCCGACAATATTAACAGCAGCCTTGAGAATACGTATAAGGAACATTCATCAACAGGGAAAAACAATTACGTTTCCGATTATTGAAGAAGTGGATAAAATAAACTTAAGATCCAACGGCATAACAACTGATCCTCAGGATTTGTTGGGCCTGGTTGATAAAACTTTTAAAAGAAGAAACAAAACTTTTGAAAGGAGACAACTAAATAATATCTATAGGCAGTTCATGATGGAGTACGGTCGAATTACATTCAATCCTGTAGAAAAATTCCCAGCATGCTATGTCCACACAAGACAACCTTAAAATGTGTAAAATTGTACAAGTAAATTTAGGTAGATCCAAATTGGCGGGCTCAGAGCTCAGAAGATTTTGTGAAAAAGAAGAGGTGGACGTAGCATGCATACAGGAACCATATATACAGAACGACCAACAACAAGTAATGCCGGCCGACGCAGTAACGATACTGCCGGGAGACCCAAACCCAATGGTCACAATGATAATATTTAACAAACAGATAGAAACCCGTTACAGCTTAAGTATTCATGCAGGTGGATCCACTGTATGGAGTTTAGAGTGGAAAATGTAAAGATAACAATTGTAAATGTGTATTGCCAGTTTTCCCTTCCAGGGGAAATATTTGTGCACAAGATTGGAAACATCTTAGAAGAACTAGATACGGGAAGATTAATCGTTCTTGGGACCTGAATGCGAAGTCACCGCTCTGACTCTGCACCGTAACCGACGAAAATTGTGAAAATTTTGAAGAACTAGAAAATCAACATGAGCTCATTATTGTCCTCATTTGTCGCAGAGTCACTAAATTGCGCAGGAAATCCCCAAAAACCCAAAATCACTGCACAGATCCCAACCGCATGAGACTACTCTGGTCTAATGAGTCATCAACTAGATTACTTAAAATGCAAATGAAACATGATGCTATCACAAAGCTTACATAGGTCTGATAATTACACAAGGCAAATTGGACCCTTGTAGGAACCACATGCAATGGCAAATTGTTATGTAAAAGAAATTTGGACCTAAGAAAAAATATTATTAAATAAGTGACCCCTGAAAACCTCACATTCTATAACAAACATACAGATAAAAACAGTGTAAGTAAAGACAAATAAACCTCAATAAGATAACGAGACTGAAATATAAACTTCAAATAAATATGCAAACTACGACGGCTAATTGCAACGCAATAAGTACATAATGCAAACGATGTGAACTTCAAACACAAATACAGACGCACCTGAGCCAAAGTTTCCTAAAGGTCATAAATAACATTGAAATTTAAACTTCATACAAATACTGTCAATCCTCCCAACCTCTGAATACATACTTGAGGGC
>JAGDQP010035069.1:7399-19774 GCA_022664845.1 Lepisma saccharinum | reverse complement strand
CTGTATCTAGATATGACCTTCAGACTAATATTGTAGACGAAAGTGAACACAGTCTAAGCAATCTTTGATGTGATCAATTCATACTATTCAGCGCGTGTAAATTTAAATTTGTTTAATGTATTAAAACAATTTGTAAGTGCTTGTCGCTTGAAAATTCATTTAAGTTCAATTGCAAAATTAAACGATTTCGAAAACATCTAGAATCTTTTAAATATTGTGAAGTACAAAATTATATTGGGTTTACACTTGTTTAATTTTTGTACTAGTTTCCAAGGGGCAAATTTTAGGTGATGTTCCCAAAATATATTTTGCATTAAAATTCCGAAATTCTATATTATCAATTCCTGATGAGTATACAAAAGTGCACGTACGCTAGCTTAGGCAAAGAAATACACAAGATGATAGTCGAAATATGTAGATACTACATAAGACAGGTGTTGAATTAATATTTTTGTCTACAACATATTGGAATCAAGAAGCAATGAAAAAGAATCGTTGATAAACGGTGAATAAAGCATTATTGATATACGATATAAATAAGTTCTCCTGTTATCCCAAGAACAGCCGAAGGTTCGCGATATCGATCTATTTTTTATCTGATATAGATCAATATCTAATGGCGAACATTTTTGCCTATTTTGGACGATATTGGAGATCGATGTCGAGTGGTATTGGAGGTTGATATTAATCACACGCTCATCAATATGGCGCAATTACACCTTCGGACACTGATACTTGTCTAAACTATTTTTTTGATCTTCTAAGGTCTTTTGTGTGTTCCAGATTCAAATATAATGCGTTTCTTAAGTTTCAAAAGGAACAAAAACATTAGGTCCAAATAACGTACGACCTAAAACAATAACGATATTTATCGCAAACGGACAACCACGTTTAACATTCAATCCATTGGTCTAATATCGTCCCAATATTTTGTGCAGCTATGAATGTAAACTGTTTAAGAACATGTTAATTGAACCAAAGCATAAGGACAATATATTTTATCTGATGTTGAATTAAACGCTATTTTCTTACATATATCCATCTGTTTTAGTACCAACAAACCAAATACGCATGTTCATTTATACATAATTTTGTTTATTATTGTCGGTGTCAATCAACAATCCAGTTTTCGAACAAGAAGTAGACAAGTTTCTTGATCCGCACTACAATATGCTCATCGTCACAATCTGTATAATAGCTTTGGTTTTAAGAAGAAAAAAATAAGATTTAACCTTGCTTCTCATTTTGCAGGTCTTTCGGAAAATGTCCATAAATTATTACTAAAGATAATATTTGGTATTATTCTGATAAATGACACCAGTCTATAGTTATCAGATGATTGAAAACCAATATGTGTAAATAGTTTTTTTTATGCTCTTTCAGAATTGTTCTTAGTTTCTCTTGTATCACGTCCAGTTCGTACACAATAAAAACAAGCTGGTTACGCGTTTTCACCCCGTAGCACATCTTGCATGAAGAACCCCAAGGTCGTCCTTCCACATCTACACATCAAAGTGGGCCTATAAGAGTTTCTAAGGATTCTTCCACAAGTTTGTACTACTTTCAAGTACCTTTCTATGGAACTTCCTTCATAACAATAGGAAAATTGAAAGCTTGAATTATTGTTAGTACTGAAATACAGGAACTGATGAAGATAAAAGACTTGAAGGGACGATGAATAAGAGTACATACAAGATGGACGACTTCCCTAGCTCTTACCAAAAGCTTTCTAGTGAATAACAAACATCCAAATTACACGATAATTGTTGAAACAATGTAGGAAGTCGTCAGGAAGTTGGTTTGCAACATGAGTGCACAGTTCACTTTCTATACTCCCATATCGACCACTTTTCGGAAAATCTGGAACATTATAGTGACGAAAATGTGAGCGCTTTTACCGAAAATATTAAGAAGATGGAGAAGAGGTACCAAGAGAGAAAGAATAAAACATGATGGCCGATTATTGTTTGATGATGAAGAGCGAGTGTAAAGATGGCGGAGAAACTACTAAGAAGTAAAAGATAGAACGTTTAAAAATAAATCGGACTTGTATTTAATTTCCTGCTACATATTACCAAGGAAATAATTAGAATGGTTCTTTACAGAGTGTTCAAAACTTTTTGTAATCTAAGATGTCAAGTGTGGAAGAGTTGTTGAAAAAAAATTTGCTTACATTTGTTACACTCTAGTAAACCTAACACCGTATTCTGTGTGCAAATATAGTATACTAAACAAAAATGGGCGTCCTTTATACAAAAAAGGTTCAAAGGATTATTCAAGAACACATTTTAAAGAAATTATCTGCAAAAACAATAAATACAGACTGGTGTTATGGACGATATTTGAATTTACAGTTTTCAACTAAAATCAAATATTTCGCATGAAAACGCACAATAATGCAGTAAAGTAGAAAGGACATACTAATCATTGCGGGATAATATCCGACCATTGCTTTTCCCGAAATTTTGAAAACAAAATGGCGGGCCTTATATCCAATACGACCGATGATATGATACTGAATCTGATATGATATGATATGATATTTGTGTACATATTTGTTTCAAAAAGGTTTCTATACAGTTCAAGGTATCTCCACCAAAGGTAGCACGAATATACCTTGTCAACCATGAATGGCAGCTGTGGAGGTTTATCCCTCCACAATATACCCGTTTTCAGTGTTTCGAACCTATTATCAAGTAAAATGTCTTCAAAAGTTTCTCTACCGTTCAAATTATCTGCAACAAATTTGGCCTATTTTTCGACAACTGATAAACATGATTGTAGTATTCAACAACGCCCAAGCTACACTGTTCGAATTGTCAATTGAACTCATCTGACTGGAAATTCTTACACTTAATCCTCGTTCAATTTGGACCATGTTATAACGGAAAATAAAGCATTTTTAACTGTGAAACTTTTTTGTTTAACATTCCGCGAAAAGGGCGATTAAGTAGTTAAAACTAGAAATAGTAGAGAGCAGGAAGAGTTTACCAAATTATTTGCGAGAATCAATTATGCTAGCCCTTCTGCTATATTAATTAGACATAACAATTAAATTGTATCTATTGTCAGTAGCTACACAAAGTATAGTCTATTTCTTTTATTTGCGAAAATAATAATGTGTTGAGCAAATACTAAGCGTTTCGACAACACAAGATGCAGCATGTTACAACTACATTGTAGGATTACAAATTAAGGTGAGTAAATAAAGTATGATAATTCATGTCTCAAAAGTAATTTTTGAAGGGGAAAATATGGGTGAAATATACCCTTGCTCCCGTAAAATATAAATATCAAATATGTAGAAAATATGAGATAAAATACCTGTTGTTTATAATATTGCTCTAGTAAATAAAATGAATAATGTATCAAGGTAATATGTTAAGAGAAAATATATAATGTTTCATCCCTGGCAAGACAGACGTTTAGTTCAGTAAATATTGAAAAAAAGAAATAAACGTAGGTTATAGAAAAAATGCACTCTAAGTATAAAAAATCCCCCAGAACTACAAGTTTGTTGTTCAAATCAAACATTTCTGAAAAGATGAATTTGAAATACATGGTAAACCTGGAAAAGTATAGCAATCCGAGAAAATTCATTATCCACTTCGAACAATGTATAAATAGAACGAGTAAATTATATTGCTTGACATATCAAAATGCTTTAGTGAAGGAAGCTACTGAATTTAGTATTCTAAGAACCCTCACTGATTTCTAGAATAGCAAAATAAAACCCAACTTTAATGATAACATTACAATTCTTCCTATAAAATGAGCAATTCATCGGCTAAAGTTAACTGATTCACGGCACTCTTGAAAATTGGAGCTATATTGATATGAATATACCTAGGTATATTTACTCTTTTTCAAATGTAATGGATCAAAATTTAACTCGAAATTATATATATTCATTGTTTCTGTATACTTTTCACTCATTTCCCCAAATAAAACCACACCACCTAATAAAACACATGTCGATTTACGTTTGATTTGACGAAAAAATATGTAACACTTTGAAGGGGCAGGTTTTACAGTCATCAAGGCATTACCTGAATCGATGTTAAATGAACATAGATTTGGAGTACGTAAAACCAAATCTGCACATGAAGGTAAAACCTGACAACTAGAAGATTAACAAAAATATTATTTGAACATGTTTAGTCTCCTCAATTGTCAACACAGAAGTAACCGTATCAGTATATGTATTTCTAATTCAAGATTAAATTAATTAAAGCCTTACATTTGGAGCGAATGGGAATAAAATCATTGTTTTTGTAAATTAACTGAAATTTAAGTTCAGACTTATTGCCGACTCGTGATGTTTTAAAATGCAATTACAATCAGATGAGGAAACTAGGTTGCATCCACGCCAGATCAATTTGTTCACTATAGTCAATTCAGTAAATACACCTGAAACAAATGGCAATATGCAATACATGCAATACACTGCACGATCTATATTATGTTCTTATTGAACCTTGCGTTTCTATTAATTAACAATTGCGGTTATATTTTCAGTTTACATATCAGTTATGACAGTTAAATTAGGGTGAAATAAATTGCCATTGGAATGCGTGCGGAGTATTATTTTTAAGTCGGAGTTCTATTTCACAATGACGTTAATTAACTTCCCATAATTACATGCCAAATAAATTTCTTCGTAATTATTTGCACCAAAACATTGCAATTTGACTTTGAAGCCTAGAAGATCGAGCAAATGATCTCAACTAGACAGTCGAGTGGAGAATCAGATTTGATTCGTAAAATTTGAGCCCCATTATTAAATACCATAATAAATCAGTTCAATTTTCGTTGGTGGGTCGAAAGAGGAGAGAGAAAAATGCCAATTATTTGAAATACATTTAATTACGAGAATATTGTTAAAAGAGAGAATTATAGAGTGATAAAAGAATCACTCTGTAAGGTAAGTGTGTGTTTAATGGTTATCTGAAGAAGACGTTGCCACTTTGTGGTTTTAGAAAAGAAAGAAATTATGAAACTACATTTGAACGGATTTGGTAAAAGAATCAAAATAATATTAAAACTCCTGTTGAAGCACATAGAATTGTTTAAATATTCCTTTCATGTGAGTAATAATACTGATTGACCAATTTGAAACATTTTTCTCTGTGCTACATCATTTCGACTTATTCCTACAGAACGCTTCACGTTGATTATAGTGGATTATTGTACCGGCCTCAAATTTCAAGAAATACATGGTGTTCACTACGTCAGGGAACAATTTGAAATGGTGTAAATAACAGCAAATATCTTAGAATGTGCTACTCACAACTTCACACAAGTGTACACAATCGAATTCAGAACCACCTGCTTGACAAAAAATAATCATTACTTAGTGTTGCCGTGGATTGCCTGACTTGGTAAACACACCGTATAACGATAAAGTTTTAGCATTGCATTGCATTGTTTTGAGTCTCACAATGCATGTGTTGTAACAAAAATTTAATAGAAATAAGTTTACTTTTAAATTAAATAATATTCAAACAAAACTCAATAATACATATTTAACGGTTAAAATGTTATCAGCACATATGCACCTTTGTGGGAGAGGTAAGTTTGTGGTACTTCCCTTCAGTCAAAGTTTCACAAAACCGTGTACCATATTATGTTCATTTTCTCACTGGTTAAACTGCAATAAGTATGTACGATTTATGGGAATGCATGTTTATTGTAGCCTCCTCCAGCATATATTTAGTGCAGACAGTGGAACACAGTAGAATGAATTTAACTCTTTTCGCATTATTTTGCTCCCAAGATGTACATTTTACATCAAGCTGTTAAAATAATATAACCGGGCAAACTTTTACATCCCTTTTGGTATTTCTCAAAGCCAAAGAAAAAACATCTTAGTACATAAATGTTAAATAAGTATAGGGAAGTACATGTCAAACACCACCAAAATATTCCCAGAAAGTCATTCTGTGGGTAAGATGTGATCTATCTGTCACACGGTTGAAATTATGGTCACGGAAAAATTACAAGTTCAGTGACAATGTTGACTAGAATATAGAAAAGATTCATTTTCCTCAATCAAATAACACCAAACAAAACTGCATAATGCTTACAAATATTTATCCTAAGAAAAATATTATAAAACCATGGTTAAGATATTCAACCTATTAAAAACAGCTCTGAAATCGTTGGCAACATGTTTGGCTTTGTGATGTATTTCAAAGAGGGATTTGAAATAAAATTTTCTCAAACATTTTAAGTTGTTGTAGATTTATTTAGCAAAATCAACAACAAAGCTTGGGCAGTAGATCATAAAAAAATCTATTTGGTGAGGAGAAACAATATTCGCAATAAAGAATAAGTTGTTTAATGAATAAAATTTGAAAATGAGTTGGTAAAATTCTTATTATAATTTGAAGGGACGTATTCCAAATTATTTTACTTTCCCCGCATGAAGTAAGTATATGATTAATTGTATCATCAGTGCGACAGTGTGGCATTTTTCATACATCGGCGGTGAAACAATAATCATATCATATAATTTATTTTAGCTGGACATAATTTGGTGCATTATTAAAACGACATGTTTTTCATCCTGAAGGACCTTAAGAAACTTTAAGTTTGTCCATTTATAAATGTTCATTCGGTGGCCGACTGTTTGAAATTAGATAAAACAGGAGCTAACGCTAGTAAAAGAATATCGTAAATTCTACGCTTCACTGTAAAATCCCACGTTTGACAGGAAAAACTGTAAATATAACATAATTAATACGTAATTGAGTTATACGACATTTAATTACAATTTATATCATCCAGAAAAGTTTAAATCATTAATCTTCAGCCTCATTGTGGTAACGGAAATAATGCATCCCTTCAACGTGTTGTTTTTGTTTGGTTTTGTCTTCCCCTAGCTTTTGTTGATCCTTCTACCAACTGTAAGGCAGCAGTTAGTTTGGCTCTTCCCCGAAGTATTTCCGGTGCCCATAATATCTGGTCGAAAATCCTCTATCCGCCACCTTGGAAGATGCCTGGTGGGAGACAAGCTGCAACTAGCAATTCAGGAGTACCAATGTAAAAGTTAATAAGTCAAAAATCTTTTTTAAAGCGGAGGTGAGCTGTATCTGGGGTTTCTAATCCACAGAATCTTTCTAGGTATCAAATGCGTATTCTTTGACACCATAGAAAAAAATCTCTGCATTTCAAACTCCAGGTAATCCAACCCCTATATTTTTAATGTGAATTTTTTACTTATTCCTTTTTACGTTGTGACTCCACAAATTGGGCCTGGTTATTTTGAAAATTCTGGATATCAATTATGTATAAAAATAGTCATAGATAAAATTGCAACTTTCTATTAAAACACGGAGAACATAAAGACATAATAAACAAGACTGTGGAACCCACGGGATAGTTCGAGCATTAAAATGTATATTTAAAATATAAGTGGTAGCTTAGTTCTTGCGTGCTGCCTCTATTCTGGTCTTCATTATTAGAATAACTGAATTTACAAAAAATTGAGATATAGTAGTTACTTTGAATTAGCACATTTGAAAACTTCTAGAAAGAAACTTTCCGAAATACGTGACGAATTAGTAAACGAAGAACATACAGGGGATTCAAACGTACAACATTAGAATAGCATGGCAGAAGCATAAGATAACTTTCTTCAGGGTAAAAGGATAAGGGACTTAATTTACAATTCAAACTTGTAATACCTGTAGGCATGTAAACCATAGTGGTGTTACCGCCCATAGAATTCATTTTATCTTATCTTGTTATCTGTAGGCACGTATTCAGTGGAACAGTTTGAGCGACCATATCACTTTGAAATTCAGAGGTATGTAGAAAAAAAACAGTATAATTTTAGATTCCGCCCCTCAGTCGCACCTTCCACAATAACAGTTGCGGTGTGTGCGGGGACACCCACATTTTTTCTAGTATGTTGAATAATGTTTATGGCAAGTTCGATGTTGATACGTCCAACGTATATAAAAAAATTTTAAAATTATTTTTTTTTAAATTGGTTAACACCAATGGCAAAAAACACTTTATGCACATTTTTCATGCAACAATGGGTAGTGGAATGAATGTACATGTAATTTTTAAAACTTAAGGTGGTTAAAGGTAACCTGTCTACATTGAATTACTGCACAAATTAAGAAGATTTTGGCGACTCTGAGTTAGTAAGCTCAGGGCTTTTGCAGCGACATTTAAAACATTGCTCTAAAATTGTAGCTACTGGGATTTTTTTTTTGGACTCGGGCAGATGGACAAACTAGAGTGAACGGGATTATAATATCCCATTTGGTTTGTTAGTTTATCAATTGACTTAAACTATGAGTTTCAAGCTGTTAAACCGTTGCCACTCCAACACTATTTGCAAATCTCTGCTTCCGATAAAATGTAAAAGTTAACATCACGATTTTTTTCACATGATGAAGCATTAAAACTTTACGGTACTCTTTAACTCTCGCCCCATGTTCCTTAATTGCTCACAAACACCAGAATGCAACTTTCAAGTTCTATTATTCTGATGCAATCCATTGCATTTGGGATGCATGCGTTTGAGTATAATTACTTTTGGAGAATTATTCTCCTCCTGGCCGATAACAAAATAGGGTCTCTCCTTACTCCCCGAGCAACTAATATCACTTATTTAGTTTTCATAAATTTAGGGAACAAGGGTATATTTCACCCATATTTGCCCCATCAAAAATATTTCACATATTACAAATCGACTATGGTAGATAAAACGAAAACGTGTCTGTATCTTTATAACCGTCCTTTGTCAAAAAAAAAGCAAATGTAATTAATCATATGATATTGTGTTTATATTTCTTACATTTTAGCATTAGAAGAAGCTAAAATTACGGAGACATCACTGTTTTGTTAGGCACGTTTATAGTTCTTAATAAATATTTAAAAAGTTTTAACTTCCTTAACATAATTTTTTTTAAAATTACTATGAACTACTTTTTAATCGTAGTTAGCGGCATCTACAAGTGATGATGAAACTATATTTATTTCATATTAAAGGAAGACATAATATAGAAATTCCAGCTTTCAACGTCCATAGCGCAAGTGCTTTCAAGCTTTTCTCTACCTGCATTTGAATATGTATTTAGATTTTCATTTCTTTATTGATTCACTATATATAAATACATAATTATGTGCAATTGAACTACTAATCAATGTACATTTTTTCTGAGAATGTGACTTTTAATGGGATATATTTAAATATTGATGCCATTTATAATTATTGATGTTTTTATGGGGATGATAACCACACTATCCTGGAACTGGAAAGAGGAGAAAAGCAAATTTTAACTTATAATTGTATCGATCCTTTGGATATTAGAGACTCCTAAATCGTTTTAGCTACTGTGTGGTTAAAATGGAATATTAAAAACTACAAATTATATGTATTTCTTACCTTTTGAAAAATAATTTTCATTATATTAAAAAAAAATATTAGGTGGCTTAACAGTTGAACTTTAAAAAGGGCAAATGTCGACAATATGACGTCAGTGGGCGAAAACACTTTTTGAGAAGGATCGGTAAAAGTCTCAACTATGATCTTAGCAAAGATACATTTGAAGATTTTGCCTGGATTGTCTAATGAAAAATATGATATACACTGTCAACGGAGAAGACACTTGAGGCTCAAATCCTTTCTCCATTCTCGAGGTTTATCTGAAGTCAACGATTCTAAATGCTAAACTATTGGCCCAAGTTCTCATACACATACTGAGGGCTATTCATATGTTGTAAGCACCTATTAGATATATTTATAGGTTTGAAAATTTTGTGAAAGCGTACGAGCAACTGTGCTGCAATCACTGGCGAATGTCTTGAAAATATATTACACAATATAAATAAATAAGTTATAAGCGTGTAGCTTAATTTAATTTAATTCATTGTCTTTCAGTAGGGTTACATTTAAGCTCCTATGCATTGGATTGTCATCATTATATTACAGAAAAACATCAGCTTTATGCCGTACAATTAATACATATAGTATATAGTTAATGTACAAACAAAGACATCAGGAAAAGAGATAGGATAATAGGAATTTTTCTTTTCAATCTTCGTTATTAGTTCATCCAAATTATCTGATGAATCATATAGAATACAATCATCTGCATATAGGTAGAGCTCAAGGTTGAAGTTATGAGCAATGTCATTAATAAATATGTTAAAAAAATTGGGTCCAAGGATAGATCCTTGTGGTACACCAAGGGAGATATTTAGTTTATTCGAAATTAAGTTGCCAACTTTGGTACTAATGATTCTATTGCTCAGAACGTTTTCCACAAAATTACAAACAGAGATTGAAAAATTACACTGAGAGTGCAATTTCTGTACTAATAACTTGTGTTGAACAGTATCAAATGCTTTGCTTATATCTAGAGATACAATAGCTATAAATTGTTTACCTTTACGGTCTGGAATTTTCAGCCAGTTATTTACCAGTTCATGTAAAGGTAATTCCGTGGAACGATTTTGTCTAAATGCAAACTCTTTGTTATTAATTACATTTTGACTACAGACATATTGTCCAATTTGAATATCTATCACTTCCTCTAGAATCCGACTTAGAGAAGAAGTTATTAAGATTTGTCTAGAGTTATTTATTTTATTTACAGCACCTCCTTTAAATACGGGTGTAATCATTGCATATTTCCATATTTCAGGGAATCTAAATTCATCAATTAAGGAATTAATTAAGTGAACTAAAGGTTCAGTAATCCATGGTGCAAGCAATTTCAAAATACGACTGCTTATTCCAACAAAATCAGGACTTTTAGTAATGTCAAGCTTCAATAATATTTTTAGAACATAATCATTAGAAATGTGACTAAAATGGAATTGCGACCCGCGAAGGGGTTTAGTATCTTCATTTTTCTCGGTAGTATTGGAATTATTCATAGATTGATCACTATATAGTATATTTTAAATAGTGTTGTCGATATTAGCAAAATAAGTATTCAGAAGATTTCAGATTTGCCCTGGTTTCGAAATAGACTCATCATCAATTTTAAGAGAAACAATGGGTTTTTTTTTCTTATTGTCTCTTAAGAGCCTAAACATTTTAACTTTGTTATTACCTGCATAGTTTTCAGAGTATATCTGTTGAAGGAAAAATTTTGTCTTAGCAACTCTAACTGTTTTCGTTACATAATTTCTTAAACATTTATATTGCTCCCAGGTATATTCATTGTCTGGGTTTAGAGAATATTTGATATGCGATTCTTAAACGAAATCAGTCGAAGCAAATTTTGTGTTATCCAGGGAAGTTTCTTATTTCTGACGCGAAATGCTTTTATAGGTAGAAAAGCATCAAGAGCTTCAGTTATTAACGGCTGCAATTGGTTTGCTCTATCGTTTATATCGTTAATACATTATGAAAGGGCAAGTAAGAACAATAATTGAGAAAATGTTGTTCTGAAAAGTTCTTAAAAGAGCGCTTAGTAAGGAGTTTCCTTGGCATTGTTTGTAGTTTGTGCATTGCATTCATGTCTATTTGTGAAACTATGATCAATAAGACTTTCACTTGTATCTGTAACGCGTGTAGGAAGGGAAGTGAGTTGTTTATCCTGCAGATTCCATTGTTTCAAAAACGCTTCTATCTGTTTAAGAGGGTATAAGAACATCGTGGTTCATGTCACCAACAAGAACCGATGCGTGGTATGAAGTAAATGTATAAGTTGGCAAGAAATGTTCTGTTTAGAACGCTTAAAAGGTTTACAACAGCGGGCGGTGAGCGGTCATTGACACAGCGAAGGGGGAGGGAGAGGGAGGTATTTACAGTTAGGGCATTGTCGACCTCGGAAGCAAGGAGAAAAAGGCCTCTTTCAGACACACTAAGCACCTAATAGGGGTGTTCAAATATATGTTTGGCAATAACACTGCACAACAATTACGTCCATCCTATTTACATTGAAAATAAGAAAATACATTTTATATTGATGGAAAAATAACCTGGAGGGTAGAAAGAGTGATAATACAATATGGTAATATAAGCATTACTGTATGAACAGAAAAAATAGATTTATGTAACTTGTAAAAATCAATAAGAGCATATTTCAAAAGTATAGTAGTTATATAATAGGTTGTATCAAAATACTAAAGTCTATACAAAGAGTCATTCCGTGAAGTTAGTGAGTTCCATTTACAATTAATTTATTATCAGCTGTATGGAACTGAAAACACTTTAGCTTACATTTCACTTCCGGTATATGTTAATATCGTTAGTACTGTCTATTTTCATTTTTTTTTTTCTTTACAGTGCCAGAATATTGCCATCAGATGTCCAAACACGTTGAAATAGTCCACTGTTTCTTACCAATTGCAGATTCTGGTGCGTGAGATTTTCTGTCATGGAGATATGTGGGGCGGTGT